>JAHREE010000255.1:352514-438595 GCA_033628505.1 Tringa tobata | reverse complement strand
CCCCCCGCACTGGTTTATGGTGGGAGTCCTGCCGGGGTCCCCCTTCCCCAGGCGGACACGGAAATCGCCTCCCGGGCTGACGGAGGTGGCATCCGTGCGGCACAACACAAAACACATCCCGGCTGCTGCGTACACACCGGCTGGTTTCTGGAGGTGAAGTGTGTGAGCATCACGCGCGGTGTGAGGCACAGCCCCCAGACCACCGCACTCGAATTGGTCAGAGGGATCTCTCTCCACTCACCCCAGCATCCCACCCCCCATCATAAGAGGGAAACTCAGCCCACACCGCCCGCCAACGTGGAGAGGATGTCTTGGGAGATGCCCACTCTCGGGTTCAGGCCTCCTCTGGATGTGTTGTTTCAAGATTAATTATGCTGATTCATAAAACATCCACCTCATGGCTAAGTTCGTGCTTTTCTGCCTTTGCATCCAGCCACTGGACTTGGTCTCTCTCTGACTGCTTAATAAAACAAGCAGTCCCCTTCTAATGAGAAGTTGATAAAACATTCATACCAGGCTCGAGTCACTTCAGAGAACACAGATTGAGCTCCTTAAGTCTGTCTCCGTAAGGAAATTTCTCTACACTGGCATTATTCCTGCAGCACTTAAGTTTTTGCAAATTTCTCAACTTTGGTACTGTGGAGATGTAAAATCAAGTTTTGTGTTTGTTTTTATGATTTGTGTTCCTGGAAAAGCAGCTCAAGGCATCCACTGTGCTGGGAACTGCACATGTAGAGGATAGATGGCTCCAGCACTACCTGAGGTTCTAAGTACGGGAACAATAATTCTTCTCTCCTACTGTTTCTTTATGCATCCTGGTGTTCATCTTCCCCTTCTCACCTGCAGCCCAGAAAAGGCAAACCAGCCAGTGGTTACAAAGGTCTTCTCATGTTCCTCATGCAAGCTACTGTACCCCATTCTGCAGACATTGCCTACAGGCTTCCCCATCCCAAAGCACAACCCTGAATTTCATTATGAAAGTGAACATTGCACACATGATCCCACCTTCATACATGGTCCAGGCAGTTCTGGACAACACCTGCTCCAATCACAGCTCCCACCCCACAGGGTGGCAGGGCACATAAGTTAGAGATGGCATATCAGTGCCCCTGAAAATCAACTAGAAATAGCCCATCTGGATGAAGACCCACCGTATAAAATTCACATATTAACTGGCTCCTGTCCATTTACTGAGTCCTACATTATTGTGAAGAATAACATTAATTTTATATTATTTCAGGACTGAATATTCAGGTATGGTAGGTGAGCTTCGAGTCAAAATGCATTATAGAGAACTGACAGAAGAGACTTAGAATTTACCATTGGACTAGAATGTTGAATTAAATTTCTATTGTTTCTTCAGTTTCTTTCATCAAATGGTGGGATCCTATTTCCCCTTTTATGGTTTTACCCACCATCAACACCCAACTGACCAGACTACACATTTCAGGGTCAACCTGTGTGCTCTTTCTGAAAAGCAAATGAAACAATAACTCTTTTCAAAGTCTATTAGTCCTTACTAATGTTCCAAAATGCAATCAGAATATACACCAGAGTGCTCAATAACTCCTCAGCCAATTCTTTTAAAACTCTTGGACTCAAGTTATCAGGTCCTACAGATTAAAATCAAGCAAACTCTCAGAGGCCATTAAGATTCCTGGCATCCAGTTTCAAGAACAATTTTCAACAGGAAGAAGTGAGAGCAAAGAAACACCCTAACTTTTAAGGTACAGCCGGGCTATTTACCAAAAACAATCTGGGGCACCAATCCTAATACCAAGCACAGGACCAAGGAACCGAGAGACTCCTTTCAGAGCTGTGCACTTCTTGGAAAGCTAAGAACGATCAATAATTCAGCTCCATGGGCAAAGCTGGGGAACAGTTCCTAGCTGCAGGCATCAGGCTGAGCCCCACTGCCATAGGAATATGTGAAGACAAAGTTTCCCAAACATAGGAAATATCTTTTTCCAGTCTCAAATGGACAACTGTAAGATGCTCCCCATTAGCAAAGGAAGGTTGCTTTCTTCTAGTGTTTATTTTCTTTGTGGAGGTCCTCTCAATGGAGAAGGACATGAATTAGGACTTCAGAGGGCTGATCCTTGGGGAATAAGGCAAAAAACCCATTCCTGTTAATTTTTGGTTTGCTTTTGAGCTCTGAAGCATTTCTTCCTTTGAGGTAATGACAGGTAGGAAAACAGTTCAAGCAAACACCCAAACCCACCAATTCATGCATTCATTTTCAATCACAGTTTATCAGATCCCTTTCTGGGTCACATCTGGGACATCACAATTTCCCTTCCAGATCATGAAACCATCGCAAGACCTTAAGACGTGTTCTTGAAATAAAAAGCCAGCTTGAAGACAAGACCCTCCCTGTGCAGAACACAGATGAAGCCCCGTCAAAGCTTCTCTCCTCAATACAAAGAAGCACATTCAAGGCAACAAATCCAGCGGATATTTTCCCTCCCTTACCATTTACCAGTCAGGAAAGTAATACTGCCTGTGCTCTACTCTAGCTTTCAACTGGGCATCCTGCATTGAAGTATCAAGGAAGCTGGACCATCTTGAGTTACATCACTGTTTCTCCTCTAGACCCTCAGGAAAGTCAGATCTGTGTCTACCATAGCTTCGTAAGTAACAAGCATCAAATGAAGATGCACATATTAATGGCATCTCAGTAATGCATCAAGTTGTTCTGCAAACCATTGCCCCAAAGCATTGCAGCACTCAGGAAATGCAGATGTGTTGAGCCTGGACTCCTTCCCATCCACACCTTTTGGGCCAAAGCGGAAGGAGAGCTTCTGAAGCACCACTCTCCTGTACTATGTTCCTGCCCAGCCTCCACTACTGGAGACATGCACCAGACTAGCTTGCTTTAACAACAGCCCTAGAGCTACCCCTTCTCCCCAGCAGGAACAGGAGAAGGTGTATGGAAGTAAAGCTTCTACTTGGCAGAGGAGAACTCAGCATGGACAAGTGAGAGGGGGCACAGCAAGGGCTCAGCTTGGCTACTCTCACATGGTGCTCCAGGCAAAACCAGAAGTATTACACAGGTCTCCAGTCCCTGAGGAACCTGCTGCTTCCCCCCATTGACAGGGGACGCTGGGCAGAGCCCACTGCCTGCTGCAATCAGTGCTGCCTTGTTCCCTTTCTACACCCAGCCTCTGGAAGCAGCTGGCTCAGGAGCAACCCTGAGCACTGACATGAAAAAGCCAAGTGGCCATTTCAGCATTGCTGCAGACAGTAAGCCCACGTGATGATCATACATGGTCTCCCAGCTGCTGCTTCTCCTGCCCATCTGCTACCTTGGCACTGTGCCTCCTTCTCTAGAGGGAACCTCCATTCACGAGGGCAGAGGCACCAGCCAGCCTGCAAGGTCATGCATGTAGCCATGCACACGCTGCCATGTCCGCATGGGGCACTTCTGAGTGAAGCTAGATGTGCCAGGAGGGAGCGATTCTGCCAGTGGTGGGATTTCAACCGCTCAGTGCCAGTTTCTGGTGATGACCATCCAAAACAGCAACAAACCCGTCACAGAAGCACTGTCTCAAGCGCCAGGGGACATAGCTTCTGCATCAAGCTCTACACAAAACTGTCCACAAGACAGCTTCAGTTCTTCACTGTGATTTCCATGGAGCGTGAATCTAGCTGCCAACATCTCAGCCTGTTCCCAAACTACCCAGAAGCCAACTTCAGTGCCCAGATCAGAAGAATTCCTGGCTAGAGACAGATCTGCTCTCACTGCAGGTCACACAAAAGCAGTTGTTCTGCCCAGAGCTTAAAGACAACATTCCTTAAAGACAAACAGCTCGGTCAAAAAGGAGTTGTACTGAATCCTGACTGAGGAATAACTGCTGAACTTGATGTTCAGTGTGGGTCTAACCTTGAAACCAGGGCACCCCCTGAAAGCAGCTGCAATTTTGAGCAGAAGTCAGCCAAGTGCTTCTGGAAGTCCTTTTTTTGGACTCTGAAGCATCTATTCCTGAAGACCAATGATCATCATTAGCTAACTGCCATCATTAGCCAGCAGAACAGATTCCTTTAGGACAGAAAAAAAAACAACAACTCTGTACCACACCAGGCTCAGAAGATGTTCACGTGCCATGAGCTGTGCTCAGATAAGCACAAACCAAAGCAGCAGGTTCCAAGAAAGTAGGCCACGACACAGCAGCAGCAGGAAGGACCTCTAACTACTACAAAAGGAAAGAATGCAGTGGGGGCAAGGAGGAGTAAACAGAGACTAGAAGTTTTTAATAATACAGGTAGGATAAAAAACAAATAACATTCTGCATGCTGTAGTCATCACCTTGAGGATGATGTACATTGCTTCTGATTATGAACAAGAAAAATAATCACTACAACATCATCAGCTGATGTCACTTCCTTACATCATCCAAGTAGTTGCTAGAAGCATAGCTTAAGTGCATTAGGAGCTGGTGAGTGGAATAAAGATCAAAACAAGCCATGACCTTTGAGTAAGAACAGTCTAATTACATAAAATTATGGATCAAATGTTGAGGTTAATCACCCAGCATTATCTTAATAAAGGGAGAAGCACTAACAAAGTCACAAAAGTAACAAGGGAGTAGTTTTACAATTATTTGCAACTAAGTCATCAAAAATTATTATGGAAGAAAATCAGGAAGGGAGGTAACGATCCCTAGATTGTCTCAGAGGAAGGCCCTTCTGATCACCAGCACTGGGCTGGTAGAGTACCACCAGGTTTCTTCTGCTGTTATTCTTCATAAACATCCATATACACCCATTAACATTAACAAGAGTCTTGCTATTGACTTTAATGGTAGCTGGATCTGACACAAACAGCTCAAGTCCAAATTTTAGTCTGCTGTGAGATACCAAGCACCCTGAGCTCCTCAAAGTCCAGGAAAGCTGGAGGCTGTACTCAGTCCTTGCAGCAAAATGGTTTGTGTTTTCAGGGGTAGCTCTCAGCCCCTCTGAGCCCTGCCACAGGCTTCTAGTTATTCCGTTTAGTAAATAACTTTGTCACTTCCTTTGCCAAATGGGAACAGGGAAGAAGGTATCTGAAGTCAGGTTGTCATACCATTATAAAAGGTTAAGGCTTTCACGTAAAAAGAGAAAATATGAAAATAAACTGGAGCTGCTTAAGCACTAGCCGTTTTTTGACTTGATTAAAAAAGGTAATTACATGCATTCAGAATGCTTTACGCAAGAAAAAACACTTTACAGGGCAGAGGCAGGAAGGAGCTTCCTGCTGGCAGCTCAGCCCTCCTAAGAGCCAGGTGCTCAAATGCCTACAGAGAATGGACTATTTATCTTAAAATCCTATTTGCCTGCACCTATTTCCTATAATAAACTATTAGCTCATCAGTACTCTATAGCCATCAGGGCTGAACAACTTCCATATTCTTTATCTGCTATTACAAGAAGTCACAACAGACTGACCTCTGCTGAGGCCCATATTCCAGGCAATTTCTTTGCCTGATTCCTACCACGTAAGAGCCATTTTTAGATCACTGAACTCTGCCCTCGGAACCCACAGTCCTGTGAGATGCCCACGAAAGGGGCATATTCATTACCAACTGACACCCATCAAAATCCTAAACACGTGTCAGACCACTCCAGTGTCCCCAAAGAAGAGGACAACCAAAGGCTTGGGCAAAGAATCATCTCCTATCCAGCTTCAGCATTTTTTCTACTTGCCTATGTGTACCCTCTTCGTTTTAATGATGTTTTCCAGAATGTTAGAAAATAACAAATGCAATAAAACCTGCAGAGCCAAGACCATTAGCATCAGTGTGTTTGTAGTGCAGCTTTCCCATGCCTCAGGGAATTGGAGCTGTGATAATTCAAGCTGAAACCCCAGAGTTTGTCCAAATATAAGAGACAGACAAGTGCTGCTTGATACCAGCACCACTGACAGTTATTTGTCTGGACCAGTTCAACGCTTGAGTTCCTCTTGGCAGATGACATGAAAAACATTGAGAACTAATTCAAATAAAAGTGAAATATGTAATAGAAAACAAAGGGAAGAGGACTGAAGAAGGAAGAATAGCAAAAGCAGAGGGCAATCCTAAGTGAACTAGCTCACACTCATCTCCAAAGACAGGAACATATGAAGTCATTTATCTCCACATTAGATGATTACACCAAACAGTGACACAAACTTTAAGTACTTGAACATCCATGGTAAAGGCAAAACAAAAACATGCACATGCTTAAACTGAAGTACAAACTCATGCATTTTGCTGGGAGAAATTGAAGGGGAAAAAAACCTGTCTCAGCTCTCCCACAAGCATCCAATCCACAAGAACAGACAGTATCCATAGATCACCTTCATCCCTGACATGAAAGGCTGCAAGCTAAGAAGACAGCTCTTCACACTTGTATGAGAAACTTGATCCCTGAAGTGAATACTCTAAGTTGTAGCTTGCCCGGGTGAAGCCTGACCCCTAAAGCCATTTTAACCCACACCAGCTTCCAGCAGCTCTCTGGCACAAGGAGGTGCTACTGCTTTCTGCTGCAGTGTCTTTTAAGTGGGGTATAAACTATGCGGTGAGAATACTGATCCTTGGGGAAACCTAGACTAAAGCTGCAAGGACACCACTTCCCTTGGAGACAGAGGGGTCTGGCACCAAAGGAAAGCACCATTCAGGCCCAGAATAAGTGTGATGCCTGCAATTTAAAACTCAGGGAATCCTAGATTCCAACCAGCTCAGTATCCAGAAAAGGACTTGCCACCTGTCCCCAAATCTTTTGGACACCAGGCACAGGTAGCCTTCAACAGCTTATTTAATAAGCCTGCCAAGATACTGCCTACCTCTGCTCTTCTCTGGTGAGGTTTTGCCTATAGAAAAGCTTGGTTGGTTTGTTTGTTTAGCTCATGTACATAAATAGCAGTTTCTTTAAGCCTTCCTTTCCTTGATTGATGGGATCTCATTGTAGCCATCCCAAAATTTTGGGCTGCAACCAGTCCAAACAGTATAAAAATCAGAATGCCTGACCATGAAGGGATGAACACAGTTTGGAGGCCCTTGCTTGCTCCCCGCTTGCCAGCTGTGGCCACAGCACAGTCAGGAGGTGCAGGGGAGTTCCGCTACATCACCCATCTGCACAACCAAACCACACACCTTCAGCCCAAGGCTTGCAAAGCATGACTGCTTAGAAGGAGCTCAACTCTACCTGGTGAGTAGGTGGAGCAGACACAGCAATCTATAGCATTTTCTAAGTATTGCAGTGGCATCTTCCAAGTGACAGTTAAACACAGAAAATAGTGGATATTCAAGGAAGAATATGGGATTACACTCAATGTAGCCAGCAAGTTACTTTAGTCCTGTTCTGTCTCAAGCAGTTCCTCTCTGCTCTTGATGCAGACCTTTCAGCAAAGGATGAGGCAAGATTTTGAGATCACGGGCAACATTTGTAACCTGCTGCCAGCTAGATGTTCAAATGAACTCCAGAAAGAGTAGCACTTTGCACTGGGAGAACTACATGCTCTTGTACAGATTCTTCCTTTATTCCACGCGGTCCAACACTTAAGTATAAAAGGGTGGTTTCCCATCATGGAGAGCTGCCCAGGTTGGATTTCAGAGGTCTTTTCAAGAACAAAGTCCAGAAAGCACTCAACTTACCACCTAAATGGGGTCAGAAAGACTCATGTTTCTCTGCCCATCTTCCAGCCTTGCCCTTTAAAATCCTGCTGTGGCCCAGAAGCCCCAGAATAGCAGAGCTTTTTATCTGCATCAGTGCTGAACACATCTGCCATGAAGACCAGAGCTGGCCATGATGGCCCCCTAAGAAGATGTGTCAAGGAAAACAGTCCTGCTACTACCGACCCCAGCCATGCCCAAAGATGACCTCCATATGCTTTGGGAGGGTCAGAAAGGAATCACCATTGCCCTTCCCAGCTTCTCATTTTATACTGCATATAAAATTAGTTTATCCTGCCCTGCATTTCTAGAAACTTTTTCTTAGCTGACTGAAGTAAAAAGGTATTTCTGTTTTTTTAGCCAAAGTGGTTATCTTTCAAAATTAAAATACTAGAACCAAGCAGCAACTTCCATAAGCATTGCTGAGAGGACATTCCTCTCGTCAGAGGAGCAGCTGTGTGGAGAATGAATGGTGGGAAGGAAAATAAAAAATAAAAAAAAGAAACAAAACACCTCCTTGGGCAGTTTTACAGTGTTTGCTGCATTAGTGGTTGGTTTTGTAGAAACACCAACTCCAAGAGATATTTTCCTGAGCTAGGGAAAAGACCAGCTTGGAAGCAACATTCCGGATAGACAGAAGGAGCCTGAGATCACACCCATCCAGGGAGGAGAAACTGTGTCAGTAATGGAAAAGATGCCAGAGAGGGTTGTGTGGTGTGTGGGAGCCAACCTTACACAGTAGCATGCATCAAAACAGCTGTGACCTAGGAACCCAGTGGCATATCCAAGGCAAGTGACATGCAGGTTGAGGACTTTATGGCAACGTCTGTTGTCACTGGAAAAGCACAAACAGACTAGAGATAGGAAGAAAGTGAAGAGCTCTGCTCTGGACCGACTGAGCAGATAGCTGGATCTGCACAGAAATACTCAGGATACATCTGTCTCCCGTTCTCAGACTGAGAAAAGGTGACAAGGCATCCAGAACAGCAACTTACTGTTTGGATGAGATCAAACAAGATGTAAAGGGAGGGAAGAAAGGGCCCAAGGATGGAGTGATGTGGGACACTTGCACAAATTTAGACTGGAAAAGGGCAAAGGGAAGAACAGCATCCTCCAAATGACTTTGTGGAAAACAGTCTAGGAAGGGAAGGGAAGAGCAGAGGAAGAACATCCCAGGTGACAAGAGTAAGGACATCAGGGGAAAGAGGGGCTGACTTTGACAGAGGCACTTCGCAAGTCAAGGTTCAGAGATGGGCTGTATTTAGAAAAATATGTGGGGGCTTGTATAGCAAGTTTGTTTTGTAAGGAAGAGCTGCCAGAAGAGAGGGTGGACTGAAGGGGAAGAATAACAGCATGAATAGGAATAGATACAGAGAGTCTTGGAGGTAGGAGAAGGTGCTTATACTCACATCCAGGACACAAGGACAAGAAAGGAGAGCATATCAACTTGCATTTTTTTAAAAAGTAATAATTAGAAGAGATTTTGGTCAGAAAAAGAAATAAAGGCAGAGGAGGAAGGTTTGGACTGACTCAAGGTGACAGGAAGCCAGTTGTGACTGACTTCCATGCCAGCAACCAAGGTAGGGAACTAAAACTATTTAGTCAGCAATGTGGCAAAACTTGAAAAATTCAGCAAAATCAGCATGGCAATAAAGTTTGAGATCCTTCAACTAACAGGAGCAGAGGAATCCAAGCTGGAGTGAAACAGGACCAGGAATCAACCAGCTCCACATTGCAGTGGGATGAGAAGGCAAGAGGATCAGGGTAACAGAAGATCAGCTGTAGCAATCAAGAGGACAGACAGCAAGGAAACAAGAAGATGCAACATCAAGGCTGAGAGCAGCAGAAACACCAAGTGATGGGATGTACAGCCAACTGGCAGCAGCAAAAAAAGGCACTAACAACAGCAAGTGGGAAAAGCAATGGGGTTGTTTTCCAATGGGAAGATGTTTTCTTGCCAGCACCAAGAAAGCACCAACTGGCAAAGAGCTCCAAAATAAAAACATTTGCTGGAAACACTTACAGCTTGATCCTGAAACTTCCCTATGTCATGAATAGCTAAGCAAGAAAAGTGCATCCTCAGTGCAGTGCTCAGGGTGCCACCTCTAAGGGGACAGCACCAGGCAGGAGCCACGTTGGGCTGAAACGTCCTGGACCAGTGCGTGCAGATTCCTTCCCAAGGCAGCCCATCAGTCTGTGAGCTCCAGCTAAGCCATCTCCCCCGTTCCCCGCTGCAGCCCTCCTACACACACAAAGCATTGCAGTTCTGGCATCTGCACACAGACACAAGCCACGTTTGTCACATGGAGGAAAGCTCTCATCTCCCTGGCTCACCATAGCCACCTGCTATTCCCCCCCGGTTCCTGCAGCACCCATCCTCTCTCTTGGTTTTTTTGTTTCTCCTTCCCCTCAGCCTCTTCTCATTTCTGCTCATCCCTGCACTAGGACAAGCCTCTGCTCGGACACAGCAGAGCACTTGCTCTGACTCACAGGTCCTTCATACATCCTCCAATCTCATGACCTAGGAAAAGAAGCATCACCTCAGCTGTAAGTGCTCAGCCCCTCTGCAGTGACCATTAAATGCCATCACTAAGTACCAGCAGCCTCCCGAGGCCACACGTGGTTGTGCAGGAACCTCTGCCCTCTCCTGGCTGCAACAAGAAATGTCGAGCTGGGTTTTTTTCCCCCATCCCCTGCGCTGCAGACAGCACAAACACTTCTCAAGAGTTAATATTTACCCTCTAAGCTTATTTTAACAGTCTTTGCAAAGTTGTGGGCCTGCACAGGATACATATTTTATAGCTCTAAGCATATTAGCATTGCTCAAATGCCTTTCCAAGAGATCACATAGGCACTGTGGTAAAAGCCCTACGTAAATTGTGACACTCGTCTGTACATGGGGCAGCTCCAAGGGCACCCATCATCCTCTATAGCCTGTATCTTGCAGCGTGCATCCCAAACCCTGTGGCACCACCAATCAGCCTTGAATAAGATTCTGCATGACTACTAGGGTCAGGTTCACAGAGTACATGGAGAAAGTTGCCTTTTAATATTCCCTTTAGCAGTCCTTATTCCCTTGTGCATATATTCAGGTGCATCTCACAATAAGGCTTTACTTCATTTGAGGTTTAGGGAAGCTGGATACACTAAGTAAAAGTTTGGTTGTTTCTGTAGGATCTGGTACTCCAGGTGCCAGAAAGTCTAAATCCCTGTCTTTTGGGCCAAATTAAATAGCATGAACACTAGCTGTGTGCCCTTTTAGGCACTTCTACAAACACATGCCCAAGCAGCTTCTTATACAACTCACACTGGGGGAGCCTTTGCTAGAGATGGGATCAGGACATGGATCACTTCACCCAGCTTCCCAGAGCAGTAGGCAAGGGGTCCTACCTCTGACAGGCAAGCTAACACCATCTGCTCTTCTTACTGGACTGGATCACTCTTTGCCATCCCAGTTTGTTTCAGTTGCCCCTCACACACTTTGTGGGAGCCCAATGAAAGCAAATGCAGGAAGCCCTGTCACGCCAAGTCACTCAGTAACTGAATTCTCACTGACAAACAGTGAGAAATAACAGGAGAGTCCAGTTGCAATGGCAACACAGCACTAATTCACAGGTATATTTATTTAAATGCATTACAGATACCACCACAAACAAGGAATTCCAAGTGCTACAGATGCACAAGGGGGCAATCACCCATTATTTCTGCCTGATCCTGGGCTCACAATCCCCATCCTGATTAAATTACTGAGGGTAGGATTAGCAGCAAGATAATCAGATGCGGTGTCTAATCTGGATAACCCAGCATTACCGGGCCTCACAACACAGGATTTCACTGACCACCCAGCCAGGGCATTCCAGAGCATCACATCTCACTTCCACCACTTAAAGGATTCAGACATCCAAGAAACTTGTGCAGAGGGGAAGGCTAAGGAGCATATTTGCAATTTCAGTCAAGTGCAATAGTTCATTTAACTGCTGTGGTTCTGAGAGCCCCCAGATCCAGCAAAACCAGGATTTCAGAGCAATCAGTCACCTGAGCACCTCATTGTGTATTTAGAGTGTCCAGAATCTACACCTTTGTTTGTTTGGGTTTTTTTTTGTTTTGGGTTTTTTTTTGTTTTTAATAAAGCCTCAAGATCAACCCATCTGTAAGGAGCAGGTAGGTGCAGCTTCATCTGTCTCAAAGAAATGGCACTGTCCAAATAGCTCCTTTTGGTCTGGATACCTCCCTTGATCCTGCTCCAAGCTTTCCATTTCCTTGGCCTTAGCTTTGCCAAACAGCCTGCGTGCTTGTAGATGGCCATGAGCCTTCCTGAGAGGGACATCCTGAGGAGACCCTCAACAGGGACAAGGTCTGGAAGTAAGGATTATCTTGCACTTGGAGGGCTTCAATACCTTAACAAAAGAACTGTCAAAATTTCTTGCCTATCACCTGCATGTAATTGCTCACCCCCACTCTTGCTTCCCCTCAGCTGAGACTTTCCTCATATTTTTACAAGTTTGTCATTATGGAACAGAAGGTAGGAGCTCAGTGATGCTCTGAAAAACAGGTCCAGCTTTGGGCATCTGAACCTTGGCTAGCTGCAGCACCACACAGCAAGCAGGGCTTTGTTCAGCAACAAAATGGCCTGGATAGGGCACAAAGACAGAAAACGTACCTCATCTTTCACCAAGTCCTCCATTGTTCCCAGTCAGCATGAGAGGGTATTTTAAAATCTCTTGTGCGGACCTGCACAGCCTGAACTCCTGTTCCACTCAAAAAATGAATCACTTCAAGGCTTTCATCACCTTATCAAAGTCCCTGGTGGCCCCTGCCTGCCCTCCCATGAAGAGTTTGATCCCCTTTTAGGAAGGGGATAAAGCTGTCCTTGAGCAAAGCTGCTTTTCAGTGAAGTATTGTGCTGTTTTTGTGAGTACATCAGACACCTCCAGGTGTCCCTCAAACATGTATCTATCAATAGTTGCAGCTCAGATTTTTTCCAAGCAGCTCACAGAAAATAGACTGTAGGCATCTGCCTGCTGTTTGAAGGGCATGTTAGAAATGCAATGCAGAGAAGAGATGTCTAGATTACATTTCTGATGCTGGATAACTATGTGGGTCCAGTTTATCTCCAATTACAAGGGCAAACAGGGACAAGATGATTGGGAAGGCAGACATTGAGCTGAGAAGAGATGAAAATGTTGCTGGCTGCCATCAGTTCATACTCACTGCCAAAAGCAAGGTCATGCAATACTATCATTCTGCATTGTTAAAAAACTCAAAGGTAAAAGGGCACTATGGTTTCAAGAATATAGATGGCTGCATGAAACATTCTTATTTCCCAGCAGAGATGATGTGTTACTCAACCAAATCCTTTGGCAATTATGAAAATCTACAAGATCTAGAGCATTACTGTTGTTTTAACTCATCTCCACATGGAAGTCAACAGCCCTCGTTCACTAAGCATTAGGGATGGGAAACAGGAACAGCAGCTGGCTGGAGTCAGACACTGAGAAGTGAGCCATTCACATTAATAGTGAGACTGTTCATCACACATTTATACACATTGCTTAAAACAAAAGCAGACAAAGAAGCACTCCTGCCAGTAGATTTTCAGATTCATCCAGAGGTTGAAATCCAGAAAAGAGAAACTCCCATTCTCCCACCTGCAATGGAAACTAGTAGGTAAGAGAATTACCTATAAGGAAGATTAAACATTCACCAAAAATATCTAGAGGCAGCTTCTAGAGCCTCATAGGAGGGAGGGTACATGAGAAAGAAGATGGTGGCTTTTCTTTTCATACTATATCATTAAAACTCTGAAGTTGAGAACTCCAGCTTCTGCTATTCCACTAATGTCCTAATCAGGCTACGCAGAGAGCAATGAAAATGCAATTACCACCTGGGGCTTAAATGCCTACCTGAAATTCTTATTTCAGGACCAACAGAAGTATCCTCTGCAGCACTCGGGGGATTCACTTCTCTGAGGTTTTGTTTGCATTTTTAACAAGTCTCATACCCATAGGGAAGCTCTCCCTTGGGTCCACACCCTCAAGACAGCTCACATAAAGGCTTCACTAAAAAAATCAGGCAGCGACTGCTCTCATCTCCATGTCTAGGGTCAGCAGAGGTGGATAGTACAATTGTTATTGTACTTAGCTATGCTCATAGATTAGCAGAGCTGTAACAACGGGACAGAAAGCATGAAAGAAAACAATACTCCTCCTCAAGAGCAGGACATTGCTTTTCAAGGCTATATTTCTTGCTTTAGACAAGTAGAGAAATGAGGTGGGGTAGCATGTAGGAATTACAACCCACAAAACACAGTAGGCCAAAATCAGGCTGCAGAGGGTAAGCACTCACTGGCTGTGGTGCACTGGAGAATATATTCCTGGTAGTTCTGCTTTCAACAAGCTGGAAAGTTTGTGGAGGCAATAAAGAGAACATAGCCTGGGATGCTCATGCATTAGTGTTAAACGAAGTACACCTGTGTTCTGCTGATGCCTCTCATGCTGTTTGGGTCAGTGAAGTCTCTACTGCAAGCATTTCAGGCAGGGATAGTCCAAAGTAAACATGCAGACAACACACTCACTCCTCAGGTAAGGATCTAAGCTACTGAATTTGCTTGATCAAGAGAGCTCAGCTGCCTTCCCAGCTGGGGTAACCTCCTGGCTTCACAGCAAGCCCCCCTGCCAGGCTAACAGTGCTGCAGCCCAACGCACCCAGGGACAGCAGAAACAGGACTCTTCACACACACCTGCACCCAAACTGTGTTAGGTGAGCACCCCATAAGACAGGTACAAAGCACCCAGACAGCCAGGCTTAGCCGGCTTATATGCCTTTAACTCACAGTGTAAAAGAATGCACCCTTCCTAGCCATTTGTCATATAAGCCAAGGAAGCATTTCGCCCTCCCTCCACGACACCTCACAAGGGTTTACAAGCACTGATAAATACCTGCTGGTGTCCAGCTTAGTAGTGATAGTAGTAAACACAGCTGACCGTGTGCCAGGACACGTCCTTTCTTTACAGTCTGACCACATATTTCCTGCAGACAAGTGTGTGCAGGTGCTGCTGGCTGAGACAGTGTTATCACCCCAGGAACAATAGCTTCAGACAACTCAAGCCCAGCAACATTTCCAAGGCTCATTGCCTTCAAGATCAAGCAGATCTCGCCTGCTCAGCTCTTCCCAAACCAAGCTTCCCCAGACAGCAGATCTGCAAGGCAGTCATACTAACAACTTCTCCTTATTGTGTTACTTTGATCCTTTCCTGGGAAAAGAGCAGGCATCAGGACACTTGCTGTTTCAAATGCCCATAACATCTCCTCTGGCTCTCTAGGCTCCCAAGCTCCTGGCACACAGAAGCAAACCCGGGCTTTTCATCTTACTCAGCTCATTAGTTTGCTTGCAGCTTTGTTGTTATCTCTAGGTGATAAGAATAAACTGAAAGGTGAGAATGGTGAGTGCACACATCATCTGAAACAAGGGATCAGCTCTTCCACCATTTCACAGCTCAGGGTCAAGCCCCCTCTTGACCACAGGGTCTGCCTAAAGTTCCTCAGGGAGCTAGGCCCAGGATGCGCAGCCACTTCCTACTTTACGTACACATTCATACAATCCCCATGTAAAGGCTCACTTACTTCTCAGTCCATCGTTGACCTTCCTCTGATTGCAGTCCCCTTCCAGTCAGCCCTCAGAGCACAGAGACCCAGCAGCATGATCCTCTTAGTACCCTCCTCTTCCTCCTTTATAACCTTGCTCTGCCAAATGGCTGCTAACGAGCCTCCCCTCACCTGGGCTGCTGTCCTACCCAGCCCTGCTGAGCAATCAATTAGCTGTGCTGGGGCCAGCTGGTGAGGATAAACCTTCCCAGACACAGATACGACCAGGTGTGCCACAAAGGTCAGGGCTACCATGCAGAAAGAAATAGTTAAAAAAAAAGTTCTTTTTCTCCTTCTATTCCACTTTTCTGTGTGCTACAGAGGGGGAAGGAGGTCAGTACAGCTATGAAGCTCAGCCGTCACTGCAATTACTCCAGCTTGCAGAGAGAGTGAAAAAGTGATCCCAGACCCTCAGGGCCTGCCTGTCATAACTGTGGTCTCCTTCCATGTATCAGCTGTGTGTTCAGAGCAAATGAATTGGCTTTTAACATGAGCTACCTCCAGGTCCAGCCACCGGCAACCCTGAGGACACGCAGCTCCCATTAATCTGGTGCAAGCAGCGGCTACTCAGCTACTTGGGCAGTCGGGTCCAGCTTCAGGCCGAGCTGTTGGTTACTGAATGACAATGTTGGAGAGGGCATGGGGGTGCCCAGAAACTTCCAGAAGATTGTAACACCCATATACTAGTTCTGCTTGAGAGCTGTCAGGGATACATGTGCCCACTTTGGTCTGCATCAGGAGGATGGGAGTTGGTGGACACTAAGTAGACAAGGGGGGCAGAACCCAGTTAGCTTGGGTGCTTGGAGATAGACCAGGATAACTCACCTGCCCTCAACTGTGTGGGTGATCCATGCTTGTCCAAAAAAGAGAGGTGTTCTTTTCTTAATTTTGGCTGGTGTTACCCTCCCCAGTTTCAGCAACCGTTTTTTGGTTGTTGTTTTTTTTTTTTTTTCTTAAGATATACAAACCACATGGAAAAAAAAACAAAAAACAAAAAACAAAAACAAAACCAAGAAGAAATATTGGGAATCATTTAGCAAATTGAGCAGTCAATCTTGTTTCTTTGCAGATTTGAGCAGGCGTGCTCTCTGGTGAGTGCTAATGTTTGCATAAGGAATGTTAGAGCTGCACTTGGCGGTTTCAGCCGCTGCGTTTCCCACTATTGATTGCTGCCGTTCAAGCCCTGCTCTAATGCATGTCAGCAGACATAAGCTGGGAGGCAGCTATGTCCCCACTGGGAGCAATGATACATTATCACTCTCTTCAAATGAACCTGGAGAAATACTATGTATATATTTAACCGAAATCCCTGGCTCTCGCTGACTGCAAAGGAATTCCAGTGGTTGCAGAAGTACAAATCAACACAGTCTCTCTGTGACCAGGCTGAAAAGCAGGTGCTAAAAGTGAGCTACACGTATAAGAGATTATTTTACAAACACATTCATGACTTTGTGTTGCTATTCTATCCCCCCACCCCTCCTTTCCTTTTTTGAATCCAGGCAAACGTGGACATTTACTGAAGTACTGTGTGTAAAATTGAGAACAGTAGAGATATTCCCCATCATTCACCCTGACCCTCAAAATAACGTTTTATCTTGTCAGAGGCGTGAGGAGACAAGGCCACAGGCATTCAACCCCAGAAGGTTATTTCCAGTAAGAACTGGGAGGCTGCAATACTGCTTTGAGACATCACTTAGCTTTCTAAGCGGAGCGGATATTTCCAAACTGCTGAACGCTGTGCAGTTGAGAGAGACCTGAGCTGGCTTTAAAAGAGCTCTTCCCAGAAGTAGGACCTGCATGTGGTCTAATTAGCACCACTGAAGGAATGAGCACATCAGCCTGTGTGCAGAGCCACCTCGCCTGTGGGTGCTGGGCTGGTCCTACATGGAGCTGGGCTGTGCAGCCACATCAGCTCTGCTTGCTGGGTGTCACCATTAAGGACCCGGATCTTACTTCCAAGCCAAGCACAAGGAAGGGGAGGTGAGATGCACCCTGGCTCCCCCCAGTTGGTGATGGCCTTTGGCTGTATTCCAGCCGGTCACAGCCCTCCACGTTCGCAGAGTGCCTCGCTGATGCACTTGTTGTGGGAAGTGCTCAGTGAGAAAGTGGTAACTATTGAAAGAGAAACGGCATTTGGATCTGAAGGACCTTTTTGCAGTCAGGTCAGAGGAGTACATGTGGTTACTTATGGACCCAGCCAGCCCCTGGGGCAAGTTATGACATGACGATGGCATCATGCCACTTAACAAGTATTTGAGGGACCAGGTCTGGGCCAGCAAGTGCCTGCGATGCATGAGGGGTATGACTCACAACTCAAAATACCTTGCGGGTCCCTCAGACATCAGATCTGGTTGCACAAATGGTCAAATTAACTCAGTTCTTTGTGATAAATAAATCCCAGCCCCAGTCATAAACTGCAGCAACCCATAACCCCTGGCTTTGTGCAAGGGTAGCTTAGTTCTTCAAGGCACGTGCAGCTGTATAGCCTCATGCCTCAAATATGAAGACAGGCTGAGAGGGTTGGGGTTGGTCGGCCTGGAGAAGAGAAGGCTCTGCCAAGACCTTACAGCGGCCTTGCAGTCCCTAAAGAGCCTACAGGAGAGATGGGGAGGGACTCTTTTATGAGCAGTAGGATGAGGGAGAACAGTTTTAAACTGAAAGAGGAGACATTTAAATTAGATATTAGGAAGAAATTCTTTGCTGTCAGGGTGGTGAGACACTGGACCATGTTGCCCAGGGACACTGCGGATGCCCCTTCCCTGGAGGTGTTCAAGGCCAGGCTGGATGGGACTTGGAGCAACCTGGTCTAGTGGGAGCGGGGGTTGGAACTCAATAATCTTTAAGGTCCCTTCCAATCCAAACGTTCTATGATTTTATGAAATAAAAGGTGAGCAGTTAACAGGATTTGGCCAGTGGGACAGCTGGACTCCAAACAGACACGATCACTCGGACCTACCAACTGCTCTGCTGGGCTGAACCTAGGTGATCGGTCAGAAAGGTGAGCTGTGGCTGTACCCAACACCTCCAGTCCGTGCTGAAGACGTCTCCTCTGTATACACAGGTGTGAAGGCACAGAGGGCATGAAAGGCAAACCAGGCAGGACCCTGGTCTACAAACACCATGAAGATGCCCTTGCACATTGCATTGGAATTACTTAACGTGCCTCATCCTTGCACTGTTGCACTGTACTGTCTTCCTTGTATTTTTAGACAGAAGTATCAAGGTGGGAAACATCTCCTGCAGATCTTCACTGCTTAGGAGAACTTCTAAGACACTAATATAGCAAGAAACTGGAAGATTAAAGCTTGAGTATCTGACATATGCAGCTGCACACAAACCATCACTGTGCCTCATGCTCAGTATTGAGCTGGAGTGGTGGGACACAAGTTTGTATTTGCCTCCAAGACTGCATCTATCCGAAGTTATCAGAGCTGTACAGCTAGAACAAGAGAAAAACACAGTAAGGTTCCTTATGAGTTGGCAGCTGGGCAGGAAATCGAAGTCTACCACAACATTAAAACTGATCCCGTGAACTTCCTTGTCACTCTCAGCTCTGCTCTGTGGAAGGGCTGTGCATGATGTACTGCTTTTTGGGTGGATGTCTTTTCTTTCTTTCAATGTTTCTTTCTTGAGCTGTTACTCAGAAATGGCTTTAAAACTCAAGCACTGACTGCGTTCGGTCAGTTGCACAATGGTGTACAGTAACACAAGCACCAGCTGAAGAGCCCACCATCACAAGAGTCCTGACACTGCTCTCACCCTGCGGCCTCACTCCAGCCCTCCACACAGGCACACTGCTGGGTTTCCACCTGCTCAATAAGCTGGAAAGTTAACAGGCTGGAGGATTTACTCAGTTTTCTCCATAGCTTGCCTTTGCTTGGAAGAGCGTGATTTCTGTGCATGCTGGCCCAGTGTGCCCTGGGTAGCACTGTGTATCAGAACAAGCCAGTGCCTCTGAATTATTTACTCCAACTCACATGAACTTGCATTTCTCTTCCTTTTCTGCACAGTCACCATCATGCTCGCTGCTCCACAAGTAAACTGGAGAGACAGATGACACAGACGATGAGGTTGCTCTAGGTGATTATAACAAAATATGAGAAGGCACTTATTCAGCTCCATTCAGTAGCATGTTATTTCATTTTAGTTCATCATTGTGTAGCAGAACACCTCTGGAGAGTTTATTTAAAGATGCTTTGCAGAGGTGCATGGGGCAGGCTGAGCACAATGGAGAAAGAGACTGGAGGAAGCAGTTGAGCAGCATTTGCTCTCCATGCCTCCTGGTGGGCTGGGTTTCACATTCTACCTACAGGGGGGTCTTGAAGCTGAACAGAGCCATTCCCTGGGGAAAGAACAAGTGAAGAACTAGTTTTGCACTACTAATCTGGTAACATATTCCTTGGTGGATTTATCAGTCCTTAGTCAGAACTTGCTGGTGGGATTCAGGACCATTGGGTTCCGTTTCTAGTGTTTCCTTTAACTGATGGGCTTGTGATTTTTCTGGAGGCTTTCTGTAGCAACTTCCCACCATCATTCCCTCCATTTTCATTGGCAGGAGAGATGATCTTAGTGCAGCCAATTCAAGTATCCAGCAAGATAACACCTATATGTACTCACAGCAGTCCAGGGATTAAAGACACCACTTGCCAATCCCAGTTCTGTCCCCAGTGGTTAACAAAGTAATGTAATGAATACAGCACTTGTACCTCAACCAAGACTAGCCAGAACCACTAGCAAATAGAGGGAACCTCTGAGGGAAGCTAAATGAAGGTTGCAGTTTGGGGTTTTTTTCTTGCTGCAGCCGGGGACGGGAGCTGGCTGGTTTGCACAGAAGCACCTTGGCCTTTATTCTCTGATCAGCTGAAGCCTTAGAAGTGGCTATTAACGTATTGTGTGTGTGAGCCTTGGCCCACAGGAGGTAGAAGAAGGACACAAGGTCACTAGCCCCCATGATTGGATATCAGGAAAAATTTCTTCACCAAAGGGCTAGCAAGCATCGGACCAGGCTGCCCGGGAAAGCGGTTGAGTCACCGTCCCTGGAGGTATTTAAAAGACGTGTAGATGTTGCACTTAGGGACATGGTTTAGTGGTGGAATTGGTAATGTTAGATTTATTGTTGCATGTGATGATCTTAAGGGTCCTTTCCAACCTAAATTATTCCATGAATCATGAAAAAAGGCCATGCCTTTCTTCTCACAGGTCTGGTTGAACAGATCATAAAAGCCTCTCCCCGTCCCACCAGTGTCATGATAGGGCATAAAGCAATAGGGAGCCCTTGAGACAAAGCCATTAATGACTGAACACCCTAAGCCAAAGCTATGATTTGTACCCACCGAAGTGGACAAAAGCAACTCATCTCTCTCCACCTCCCAGAATGAAAGCTAAAACTAAGGGGTCAAAAGGGCTGAGAGAATCAGGGAGAAAAGTGGCTGTTTGGGCTCAACTTCCACTGTGCTCTAAGGCTTTTTTGACTTCAGAATCATCTATCATGCCTTCTCCATCCATAACAAGACCTCAGTCATGTCTTCCATGTTGGTATTCCTAACACACAAAAACTGAGAGGGAGAGACGGGGCCGAGTCACCTTAAAGGGAGCCTGATGCTCCTTATATGCACCCACATCTCTCTGCTCAGCAGATCAGGCTGTCTGGAGCCTGAGTGAGAGCATGTTCCTCTACCACAGAAGGTCAGCAAGATAAAAATAACCCCCAAAAGCTACATTCAGCTCGGAAGCATAGTGCTGAGCCAGGGACAAAGATAATAGGAAAACACAATAGTTCCTCAGAGCAGCCCTAAAATAATAGATTATAAATGGGCAGAGAGGGAGGAGAAGGGATGGAGGGCTATTTTATCACTATTCTAAAAGCATTCAGAGGAAATAAATTGGGCTCCATTTGATAGACAGTTCTCAAAAGCCAAAATATGCTAAATATAATGCTGAATTTCCCTAAATACAAAACACACCAGCAAGAGTCCCTTGGCCAGCAACTTTTTAACATCCGTGCTTTTCTGCCCCCCTCCCCTTGTTTAGCCTTTGCCCCATGATGGTTATTTGCCTTTCTGGAGAGCTTAATCAGGAGCTATTAGAGACAGTTGCTCTCTGAAGTTGTATAATGTTAAAAGTCCATTAGCTCACCCCAAGCAAGGCTGGCAGGAGGGAGATGATGTACTTGCTGAGGTTGAACAAGCTATTTGCATGCTGAATATTTCTAATCACTGAGCAATGCCAGGAGAAGCTGAGCATCACTGCACTCAGCTGCCCAGTGACCTTTCCAACACGCTGGCTTTAATACAAAACCAAGTGGCAAAAACATATCCAGTGCTGAACCTGCAAAAAGGGACAGATGGACGTTTTTTAAGCAATTCTAGGCACCATCTACGCACACCTTGAAAAAACAATCATGAAATACTCATTAGCAAGGTCTATCTTCCCCTTTCCCTCTGCCACATCCACTCGTATTATGCATGGTTGCTTGTATTATGTAGAGGTTAATCAAATATGACAGACGTCTGCTTGCTTCTGGTCTGATCACAATCAGCTTGATCCAGCAAAGCACACAAACTTTGTTTCAAGCACGATTTCAAGTGCCAACGGACTTCAATGGGATATGGGCCCCATCCTATGACCTGCCAGCCCCAGCCACCACCTCCTGGACACTTTTGGTCCGATTACGCAGTTGCCACGTGCATATTCATCACCCTACAGCAAGCAAATTGGAGAGACACCTAAATAAACCTTCTTTACAGAAACGTTTTCAGAAGCTGCAGCTGCGTGGAGCCGGGTCCGAGCACCAGTCACAGCCTCCCGAGAGCAGAGCAATGTGACCTTCAGGAATATCTGGCCTTCTGAGGCTTTGAAGTAGTCATTTTTCCCTGTATCTGCAGATTTAACAGAAAATTTAACCAACTGATTGGAGGCTGCTAGCTGCTGATGCATGCTTGACAGCTTGGCAAATAGCACCAGTGCAGCATCTTGCGTGAAGCCCTGTGCTTGTTTTAGAGCCCAGTGCCCGCAGAGAGAGGGACTGGGGATCATTTCATATGGCCCACGACACTGGCCCAACCAAAGCTGTGGGCGTATCTCGTGTCAAAGAGTGACTGCCGTCTGCCAGAGCCTGTTTCGGGCAGTGATCTGTCAATTTGTGGCACACACAAGCCTGTCTCACAGCGTAGGATCAGCCTCCATAAGCAGGCCAAGAAGTAGAAGGGCAGAGAGCTTGGATGCCTCTGTTGAGCCCAGAGCCACCACCGCTGCTGCCAAAGCAAGGTTGCTCTACACTGGAATAAAGCAATGAGAGAAAGTCCAAGAATTTAGATCAACATGAGAGCTATTTCTCACAGTGACAGAAGGACAATAGAAAAGACAGATTGTTAAAAAACAGCTTTTGAGGACTGGCCTCTATTTTGGGCAGTGGATGTTTAAACTCCTGCCAGAATTTTGCTGAATCTCGTGCAAAGAATGACTCTGATGCTCAGTTGTAGTTTCCTGGTTACAGCACCATTTCTCCAGGCTACAGTATTGGACAATGTGGAGAAACAGATTTATCGCAGCCAGCCAGAAGTGACGGAGGCTTCACATAACATGCCTGAAGGAGCAGACTGCAGGCTTTCACAAACCTCTTGGGCTATTTGCTGTTCCCTTCTGCTGCAGTTTGAGTACTGCCCCCAACACAGCACAGAGTACCACCCCCACTGGCTGGTGTTTCTGTCAGTTCTGCAACGGGTCAGGTATCCCCCTGAAGTAACAGGCTCTTCAGGGTCTCCTAGAAGAAGTGTCAACAACTGGAACCAGTAAAATAAGCTACATCTCCTGGTGTGCTATACTCGCCAGAAGCCCTACGGAAAGAGCAAAGGCAAAAACTTGTCCCAAGAGCAGGACCACAGCTAGGACCCCCAAGGAGGCTCACACTGAGAAATGGAAGTGGAGCCTCTGCAGAGCACTTTTTCTTCCTCCTCACCTTTCTGCTGCCTCAAGGCCAGACCTTCTCAGCTGGGATTCCCCCCTCCTTTCAGCAGTGTAGGAGGGCAGTACTACGCAGACAAATACATGGAACCTCCTACATTCTTTCACATGCCACCAGTCCCCCACTAATTGTCCCAGTCCTTTTGCAACATCATCTGCCAAAAGAGAGGTAGCTAATGGGCAAAAGCAAAAAAAAAAAAAAAAAAAAAAAAAAAAATCTTTCTTCTTTATTCACATTATTCCCATGGCAGTGGGTGCAGAACTGAAGCTCCCATTGCTTGAAACATGGCTAGGTTAAAGCAAACCGTCTCTTACTCCAGAGATCGGCCAAGTCTTTAACCTCATAGGGTTGAGGTGTTCTAAAATGCTTGTGTGAAGGACTTTCCAAGAACTCCCCAACAGGAAAAGCACTGCAGTCCTCTTGGAACTTGCAGGGAGTAACAAAGAATAGATCATTGGTATCTAAAGCAATTCACTACTTTCAAATTTTGCAAGACTGTCCCAGCGTATGCTCGAAGGCAAGAGGGGACAGTAGGAGAGGGGAAAAAACCAGAGCCTTTGGTGTTCTTTGATACAGAAAGTCCACATTACCTCTCCAGGCTGGCAGCCTGCTTCATGAAATTGAGCTATAGTACGTGGAAAGAAGCAAACAGACTGATGTTCAAAACCACCTGGAGGCTAGGATTCTGCCTCCCTGCAAGACAGATGGTCCAGTCAGAGGATATGTTCTCTCAGACTTACCTGGGAAATTGTTTTCCAGTCCAGGAAAAAGCCAAGCCTCCTCTCCCCCCCAAAAAAACCCAACACACATACATTTTCCTCACAATGCAGGAAGAACAAGTTGGATACTTTTCAAAATGTTTTTTAATTAAAACCAAAAAAAAAGGAGCACACACCAGAGCTTGATGTGGGCTAGCCAAACTGCTGGTCATCGGGATGTTGAACTGGCATGAGGAAGGCTGTGTTTCTGCTTAACTCAGGAGCACCGGCACAGACACTGGGACTCTCGGGGAAGTACTCTGCCTGCCAGGCTACTGCTGCTTTGTGCTGAGCAGATCTCTCTCATGTGGCGATGGGAAGCTTCATCCTGCAGCCCAGACTCTTTTTCCAACAGACAGAAGTCCTGGAAACTGAGGAAAAGACCATTTCAACGAGTCTGCATTATCCAAGCACTTCTGTAGAGGATTCCCAGCTGGTTCTCCTGCATCCCCCAGCAGGTTACACAGATTTAAATGGAGACTCAACTTTGGCAACAGCCACACTGGTAGGACCCAGTTCTGCTTCTGCTGAAGTCAATACATGTCCTTTCCCAGACCATAACCGCAGCTGCACCGGGGCTCACGATCACTAGCCAATTGTGCTTTAAAGTTAAATCCTCATCCACTCCACTAGCCAGCAACTTCTGGGAGCTTCTTCAGGCTCATGTAAGTGTGTACCGGTAAATTCAGGTAAACGTGAACATCTTGGCTACAGCAATGGGGTGAAGTTTTCAAATATGCCCAAGAAACGGAGGAGCCAAAGTTTCGTTTTAAGACATGACTTGGGCACTAGATCAGATATTGAAACCTCCCTGCCATCTAAACAAGCAGTTTCCAAAGCTGCTGGTGTGTTGCTCCACCAGCCTGGTTTCTTTACTAGAAAGGCTGGGCTGAAAAAGTGACACATTTTTCATACACAATTTTTATCTGTTAGAATTTACTAGATATGCACCTCATTTGTCTGTCAAATATTTAAAAAATACTTCAACCTGCTCTAATAATCACATTTTAAAACATGCATCAAGTTTGGATCAGAACAGCTTCTCTGGGATAATCAGTAAGCCCAAATTGCTGATTTAAGGCCTATAATATCAGTCACTGGCCAGCCAGCCACAAAAAGTTACTCTATCCTTGAACTCTCGGAATTATTTTTGGCTCAGACTAACCCCTGTTACCATACATCTTACCCTACACACAAAAGAAAAGCGTATGTGTTGTTCAAGGCTACTGTTGCACCACAAGTTTACATACAAACACAACTTCTGCAAACGTGAGACCCAAGTAAGATCTCACATGTCCCAGGGTAAGTCAGAAAGTCCACAGGAGTCAAGGGAATGGTAACTGCCGTAAAGGATCAGGCCTAATACATGCATTACAGAAGCAAGGTAGCTCCTTTGCTCGAGGTCTGGCTGATTCACTTTGCACATACCACTGCTTTAGCATTACATCCTTATCTAATGGTAAACCTGTTTCAACAACATGCAATACATATTAATGCAATATGCACTGCAACACACAATACGCATCCAAAGAAATATGCCAATGCAAAAATCTGACTTCTCACACATAGCAGGGCTAACAAGGAAGAGCCTTTTACAAAAGACAATCAAGAAATCACCTGAAACCATGAGACCCGAGGGGCCTCAAGCAATCTGCAATACTGAGACCTAATAACAGATGCTAATTCATGAAAGAAACACAAACAGTGGGACTGAGGTAATGGCAGAGATTTCATTAGTGCAATTAACATTTATAATGGTATGTTCTTTAATAGAATTTAAATAAGGCTTTGAATAATTACACACACTAAAACTAACATTCCATAACCTTATTCCGCATGGAAAAGCAGCAGAAACAACCCTCTGGACTGTACAAGGTCCAACTGTGAACAATTACATTCAAAAAGTAGATCAAAACAGAAACAACTCTTTCCCCCAAAAGCTGCATCATCATCTTTGAAGTCAACTTTCTCCCCTAGTGTGAGAAGTGTGAAGAACAGATGAAGTGGGCTTCAGCCCAGTCGATTTGGCCTTGTCAAATTACTAGTAGTGCTTTCCAACCCAGAGTACCTTCTCATTTCTTTAGGGTGATGGAAGCTCATGGAAAAGGAAGTGAATTTCTGAAGCGATGGAAGGTGAGTTCTGCCTTCCCCAGGCCCAACAACGTACATAAATTATGGAAGCTTGAAAAAAATAATCTACGTTAGACTGTGGCATGTGTGTTTACGGTGCATGTTCTCCTTTAGAAACTACTCACAGACAATGGGGCTGGGTGGGCAAAAAAAATCAAAGCAGCATATGAAATAGTAATATACTGTTTCAAAATCTGCACCGTCCTGCAGAACCAGGAATTATAATTTATTCAGATTGTTATCAACAGATCCAATCTACGCTGGATATGTAAAAAACAAGAGACTAAGTCATCAAGGAAAACCAAACAAAAAAACCTGCACGCTGCAAGAGTTTTTTAAAATGAAATAAAAGAAAAATATCCCGGGAAACATTGAGGAAGGCTCAGAAAAATTTATCATCAATTCTGAAGTGAGGCCTTGTGACATCATCTGGGTTAATGAAGACGGAGATGGACTTCCCGGGGTTCTCAGTCACTAGCTGTTGCAACTTTTTGGCTAATCGGTCATCAGGCTGGTTGGTGTCCCCTCCATCTGACTGCGGGGAGGGGATGCTGGTGGTGCTGCCCCGCCGTTGGAGCTCTAGTGTTAGCCGGTTGGCTGCTTTGACGTGTTCGATGGCAGTTCGAAGGTGTTCGGCAGGGTCTGAGCGGACTGAGGACAGCTTCCGCGCATGCAGCATGACAGTTTCTTCAGAGAGATGCTCCAGCATGTTGCACTGGGGGATGAAATAGTTAGGGCACATCTTGTTGACCAAGCAGTGCTGGAGATCATCAATGAGACCCAGGAGGAAATGGGCTGCATAGTCCTCCTGGGCCAAGTAGCTGGCTGGTAGCCTGTCACAAGCCCACAGCATCATGCTGCGCAAGTGATATGGACTAATGGCTTTGGGGCGGGACAGCAATTTGATGATGATAGCTTTGCAGGCCTGATAGGCTTGCATGAGGCTACTGGAGATACACTTTTTCAGCTGCACTTCACTTCTGGCAAATGACAGCCTCCATTCATTGTCCTTCTTCCCCTTGTAGGAACACGCAGGCACTAAGTAAAACCCACTTATGACTTCCTCCTCTGTGATCTTCCCATCCCAGAAGTGGTTCTCCATCAGCCAGCTCTGGGCCACAGCTGGCCAACCTTTGAAGGACACCACAGGGACAATGTCATACAGCATGCGGCTGCTGCCCACTCCCAAAATGATAGATATGATAGTCCCATTCTTTTCTACCTTCTCCACCTTTGGCATCCCTCGCTGAGGCTTTTTCTGGATCTCGGAAAGGACAATGCTAATGGAGTCATAGAACCAGTCTGCAACTTTTGTTGGAGAGAAGAAATAATTGGTAGCTCCATTGATATGGTCCACGATCGTGCAGCAGTCCTTCCATTTGCTGATAGTTCCTTCATCAAACAGACGCAGGCTCAGCCAGGAGTGGCACAAAGCCGAGTGGCGCATGTCCAGGGTGACCGGTTGGTTGCGGTCGTGCAGCTTCAGTGCGGGCACAAGCAGGGTGAAGTCCATGTCATAGTCTGTGCCTCGTGCATAAACATTCAGCTCATCGAGATCAATGTCCACCACGCCTTCCCGCACACCGCCTGAAAGCAGCAGGTACTCGTTGGCTACAGGCAGCTTCTGGTCAAGTTTCTGAACCATGCCTGCAAAAGAGAGAAAGAGAAGTCCTTTTAAGAGAAAGCAAACTGATCTGGGATACAGGATTTAACCAGGATTTAAAGTCACCCATGCCGAGCAGAAAAAAACAGCAACCAGAGGTATCCATCGCTGTTTGTGTAACACAAACATACATCAGGCCCAGCACTCAGCCAACTTTCAGTCCCACCTGACTCAGGGCAGGGCCTTTTCTGCACTCCTGGGTACAGGAGAAGTCCATCCTAAATATTATACTGGGAGCAACGGAAAAAGCACAAGCCTCTGTTAAAACACAGCAAAGCTACTTCCAGGACTAAATTTAATTTCTGAAGCACCTTCTAAACCAATTTTTCCCAATATTGTTGCTTATTTCTATGGTATTCAAATGCTTCTCTGACACTGCCAGAAGAAAAGAGAATATAAACTGACTCACTGTTCTTATTTTCTCTCTAGTACAAGAAAAAAGCTGGACTGGCATCAGGAGGTTCGTTTGTGCGTGAGTGAATGAATACCTACAAATGTTAGTTCAAGCAGGTCTGATTTTACAATTTGCTTTACATTTACGGATGAACAAGGCAACATAAACAAAGGCAATACGTCCTCCTCTTATAGCGGAATGGAGACAGGTGAAACTATTAGGCAATTACAGAAGCCAGCTCTGAAATCGGTTCTTCAAGCTACAATGACGGTATCATGCCATAAAATATCTGATCAGAGCACAGACATGAAGACAGATTTCTATTTTCATCACCAAAACCAGACTCTTCCCTTCACCCTGCACTGCCCGCACCACTTGCGCAAAGCCAGTCTTTGACTGTGTATTCTATATATACCACTATACTCTGTTCACAGCATGTGAACAGCAGACTGAGAAGAGACTCCACACCGTAGCTGAGATATTAGCACCTCATTCAATGTTCAAATTAGGTTTAAAATGGAGTTCTGCACTTTGAGTGCTCTGTAGTCTGCTTCTGCTACCTGGGCTGTTCCCCTCCTGGTGTTCGTCTTGTGGTTAAATGCTCTTCATTCCTTCCCAGCCTCAGTTCAGACAACACACCCAGGTCACGAGGGAGCTAAGGCCAAGGACTCTGAATGGAGAAGCTGAATCTTTTATGCAAAAGGGCCATATCACTATCTCTTACAAGCACAAATGGACTCGGTGATCTCAAAGGTCCCCTTCCAACCATGAATATTCTGTGAAATGTACTAGTTTTTGTTAGCGTGCATTACTTACTCTACCTTCCAAAAGGCACTATAGTTTGTTTATATCAAGAGTGGTCAAACGGAGGCCTTCCATTACAAGAAAGCCAGTCTTAAAGAGACATTGGTGACAATAAGTAGCCAGAGGCACGATGAGGAGAGCCAGAGACCCGCCGGTCACACTGTCAGACCAGGAACCACAGAGAGATGCATCAGGAGTGTTTCTTTAGTGAAATGCTAACACAAATGATCAGCGCCAGAGTCCAAGCACCCCTTCTGGCACAGCCCCAGGTACTGCAGAGCCTTTCCTGAGTTAATGCATCCCCACGGGATCACAGATATTGCCTGAAGGGAGCGGGTCTCTCTAGCAGAGTGCAGCAGCAGCAGCAGCACCCCAAGGCTGCAGTGCTTTTGGGGAGACTCACCTGTCCTTTCCTGGATGCTAGGACAATGCAATACTACCAGCATACACATAAGTAAGCCACAACCAGAGCAAAATTTAAAGCTGTACTGACACTGATTCCTTGGAAGAGCCAAGGAGACTGTAGGAAGAGGCCTGTGTATGAAGGGGAATGCGTCTTGGGGCAATATTCAGGGTAACTGTGCAATCCCCCATGTGAAATGCCTTGTTAGATGCACTTCACCTCTTCCATTGTTTCCAAGAGCACTGGACCCAGTCCATTTTGGTGCACTGAGCTGGGATGATTATCCTGCCTGGTGGGCAAGGACATAGCCCTTTCCATTTCATGCAGCTCCAGAGGCTGCAAGAGAAGGAAATAGCTCTGGAGGAGTGCTAAGAAACTCTTCCTGCTAAATCCAGCGCTAATCCCATTCTGCGATCTTGCCACATGCTGCCCCATAAAGAAAAGTGTCTGTCAACCTCAAAGACATTTTCTGAGGCTTAAATACACAGTGAGCTACGTTACCCTGATCTATGGAGTAACAAAGCCTTGTGCAGGCTTCTCTACCCCTGAGGCCAAATAAGTGGCAGTCACTCCTTTGTTCCACCTAGAAGAAGGGGATTTCTAATGGGTAACTAACTTGATGTGACTTCTGGAGACAGTACTGACACACTGCTTCCAAATCCTGTCCTGGAACCAGTGTGAGCAGCCTCGGTGCTTTACACCCCAGTTGTAAGTTGAGTCCAAGACCCATGGAGTAAAGTCTGGGTCATTCCCAGAGGACATGGGACAGGGAGCAGTTGCCTTTTTTCAAGCATACAAATCGGTACCGACCCTCACTGCAGTGCAGCACAGCTATTCGGGCTATGTAGGGTCCCGATGGCCCATCCTGCCTTTACACTGACCCCAAAATTTTCCACTCAGGACTGTGATCTGCAGCGTCCACCATGCAGATCTGCAGATGTTCCTGAGAGAGGCAGACAGAATGTAACTGTCCTACAGAAGAAACTGTTCAAACCTATAAAATTCAATAAAGGATGTATTTTTCTAAATATTTTTAAACTTGAAGGATGAAAAATGTCCTGTGAAGTTCTGCAGCATGCCCTTTGCACTAAAAATTCTATACTATAGTACAGCCAGAGGCTTTGACTGAAAAAGAAAATCATATGATTTTTCTAAAAGGTAGAGATTCTCCACTATGGAATCTATTGTGGGATGAGTTGCTCTCCTTGGCTTGAAGAGCTCCTCTGTCCTTATGTGGGAGCAATAGAGTTGACAGTCTGACACCATTCAACCTCTGCTTTCTAAACACCCCATGCCCATCTGCCCAAAAAATAACAGTCAACATGTATGATCAATCTCCAAAGCCAGCTGAGAGCAGGAGCCACTCCTGCAATGTTAGTTCTGCACCATCTTACAGCACTCCTGCCTTCACTAGCACAAAGCAAAGCTTGCACTGGACAAAGCCTGTACAGCCTGCCCTACTGCCAGGGGGTTACAAAACACCAACTAGCACAGAGGAGGCTTCTGCGTGGAAAACATTTCAGGAAGAACCACCCCATATGGTCAGAGGCACAGCTCTTCAAGCACTGTCACGTAGGTACTCCCACGGAAGAGAGACTTCTCTTCCTTACAGCAGAGAAAGAAAAGAGAGCACCAGTGTCAAGCATCCTTGCAATAGGACATGATTTCTGCCCACGGAACCCCCTTTACACTTCCTCTGGAAAGAAAATGTTTTGTGTGCTCACCATTAAGCCTAGTTTGCAAGGCTGAAGACTCCTGAAAGGGAAAGGTGCCATACACTGTCAATAAGTCCCTTCCCGCCCCCACCAAACTCTAGACCTACCAGCAGAGAAGGAATATAAAACAAAAACAAAAACAAAACAAACAAAAAAACCCCACACAAACCCAAAACAAAAACAGGCAATGGCTACAGGAAATGATCCAATGTCATCAATATGTGTCTACCTAGCTGGCTGAAGAATTTGAACCCAAACCCCTGAGCTCTGCCTGGCACAGAGTTTCCCCTTCAAGGCCTGGACCAACAACAACTTCAGCTCTGCCACAGAGCTAGAGAAGGAATTTTTGTTAACAGATCATAGCAGCATTGCTGATCCAATTTAAGCTGTGGAGCAGGGGGTTGAGATGAGGTTCCCTTGAGGAAAATATATTTAGAATAGGCATAGAACGTTCTATAAATAGTTGAGATGGCCAAATTCAGGATTCACTAAGGCTTTAGGGGTTTGCAATGTGTTCAAACTGCCCCCCTTATTCATAAATCTATTTGAAATGTGAAGGGGTTTCAAGGAATCCCATTAGCCAACACTGTATGGCTTACACTGCCCTCGCACAAAGCTTTCATCCCAAATTTCAATAGCACAAACACAAACAAGAGAGAACCATGACATACAACAGAAGCGGGCACTCCAGCTCAGCAAGCACATAAGTGTGAATGCAAAGAAGAAAAATATCAAGGTTGGTTACTTGACCCAAGTACTTAAAATAATAGCACCAGTGGGACATTTGAGTTCTTTCCACCTCAGTACCAAGACCATCTGGGAGGAGGAGGGACTAGTTGTTACAAATTACCTTATGAAATTTGTAGAAGCCCTGTGGAGTTGTCTGTGAAAACTGAACGTAGAACTTACAGGGTCAAACATGAAAAATTTTATTTTCGCTGAAGGACCAGCTCTCACGGCATCAAAGTAGGCTCATTGATATTTAAGAAGTTTCTTGCTGCTAGCAGGCAAAATGCATAATTTGTAGTTAGATCTTGTGTGACATGTTCGTTTGAGGAGGTTGTTTGGCAAAGCTGGTATTCTTCTAAGTAAAAGATTGGTGTCCAGTTACCACTTCTGTCCAACGCACTTTAAAGTAAGTTCTGTTTTACTAGCTGTGAAACTAGTTTAAGACCTTCCCAAGCTATAAAACTTGACATTGTAACAGATAAATATGCTTACAAGCACGAGAAAAGCAGGGAATGTGAGAATTAGGAGCAGCGCCTGTAGGCCAAGCCTGCTGGTTAGTTTACTGAACGTTCAGTTCAGAATAACACAGGTGAGCAAATGACTTCTACAGACAGAATTTCATTCTATTGTTGCTCCTTAGGGGCAGGAGAAAAGGATTTATTTCTACTCCAAGCACAGTTATACAAGGAAAATGAAGACAGAGAAAAGAGATTTCACTTTTACATAACACCTACATTTGGGATACATCCTTGAATGAACTGGGGCTCTGATGCGCATGCACAGAGACTATTCTTCCCATTAAAAAAAAAAAAAAAAAGCAATGCAAAGATGCTCTCCATCCATTACTGAATTTCAGATTAAATGATTTCACGACCATTGCAGTGTGTACTGGGATCTGCTCCTATTTCACCACCAGCTTTGTGTAAATAAGGAGGAAACTACAGACCCATCTTTGAAGAAACTGACCACAAGAAATATTACACAAACACTTATTTCTAACATACACATTTCCTAATAAGGGCTTCCTTCTTGAAGCCTTCCTTCCTGAAGCCTTCGATACACAACCACTGTCACCAAAAGAAAATATGAACAAAGAAAGGTGCCATTCTGTTAGTCTAACCTGGTCTCATCAAATTGAATGGGGTGAAGTTGAGGCAACCACTGAATTAAGGGACACTTCTGCTGCATGGGAACCAGAGAGGGCTCCAAAGAGCAGTAGGGTGCTCATAAAGGCTCCACAAAGGAGGATTTGCAGCACACAGAAGCATATAATGGGAGTACTTCTGGGCACCAAGCCAGACCCAGGCACTAGCTCTGCACTGCTCCTGTTCTCCAACATAGACCCCAGCATCTGCAGTAGCAAACGTCTTGCTCACATTCCACACCAGCCTGCTAGGGAGGAGATGGTCCACACAGTACACAGCCTTGATTTTCTTCCTTGACCCCCGCATCACCTACTCCTCCTGCACAGCCTGCAAGGCTCCCTGCAAACTGCTGAGACCATGAGTTACTGCAACACTCCTGTCCTTGCAGACTTTCTGTACCAGGGGAGGGTTGCAAGCTGGCTCAGAAACCTACTGTGGTTCCTTACAGATCATCTTCAACTTCTTAACATCACAAATCTATTCTATACATCACCAGCACAGAAGGCAAGCAAGAGGGTACTAAACCACAAAGATATCATGGCCAGGCTGCTGAAGACTTTTACAGACATGATAATCCCCAGACATGTGTAAACGATGCACACAAGCTTATCTGTGGGGTATACAGCCAGGAGCTTGTCCTTTCTCTCCAGAAGGAAAAGACCTCAGGTTAATGGCAAGGGGCTGGCTGCAGCCCGTGGGCAGCTGTGCAGCCAAATTCAGCAAGTAAAAGAGATGTTAGCTGCTGCTCCTCATCACCGAGCTTCCCTGCTCACCTCTTGACTTTGCCATCTAATCTGATTTAAGAAGCAGCACAAGACTGTGTAACATCAGCTGTTAAAAATAGCTGCAGCACAGAATAATCATGCCTGGTACCTGCCCTTCAGCCCCACACTGGAGTTCAGAAGATGCCACAGTACTCTCTCCAGCACTGCTCAAAGACCCAAAGCACTGTGGGTTCAGCATAGGGACAGAGTGCTGGCTGTGAATCATCAGAAGAACTGAGGCACTTGAATGCCTTACACACTTCAACACATGCACACAGACAGAAGGGAGGGAAAGGAGAACTGGACAAAATTAGAAGTGTCCTTCTCCCTGCTCTTCTCTCTCCCTTGCACACCAGGAGAAAGCCTACAGAATTAAAATTGAGATTTTCTCTAGATAAATGCAACACCTGAGCTGGCATTATCATTGATAGCTTCTTCCTCCTGTCCCTTCTTACTTTGCAGGTAACTTAATCTCCACAAAACAAGAGGTTTGGATGTTCATTTCCTCAATCAATAGCAATGATGTGGTGTTCTGGCACTGATCATCAGCTGACCTTGCATTTAAAGTGTGCCCTCTTCAAACCATTATCTCGTGCTCTAGCAGAAGTCTCCTCTTACTTGCAGCCAGTCTTGCACAGACCTGACTATTGCCTTAAGCAATACTTTTTAGTAATCACATTGAAAGAAAGCGAGCATCATGCTGTTGCTATTGCACTCCCAGCACTTGGTAAGAAACATAGGTACATACCCCTCGTAAAACAAATCACAAAGTCCCCACTGATATCAATAGGGCTGTATGTTTAAATTCCTCCGTAGACCCACCTGAGACCCTGGGGCAAGTGAACTCCCACTCAGGAAAGCTCTCCAGAGGGCTTCCAGGAACCAGTTGTGTCTCTGAGGAGACCAGAAATGCTGGGAATTGCTTCTGATTCCGCAGATCTGATTTGCCCTTATTCATTCAGCACTTCCAGCAAGAAGCAGCACAGAGGCTTTATAGAGAAGCTGCCCTGTGGCACTGCAAGCCCCAGCTCCACGACTGTTTCCTGAGATATGCAGAAACGTGTCACTGGGAAACTAACTGCACTTTGTGGGGATGCAGAGCCTGTGCTCAGGATCTAAGACAAGCTGAGCCCAGCCAGGTTTGCAGGGATCTGACATACCTGCTGTCAAAGGCAGGGGCAGAGCCCATTCATCTCACCAGGGCAGTCAAAACACACTATGCTGGGTGTATCCCCCCCTCATGCCCCTGGCAGCCTAGGGAGAAGACATATGGAAGGAATGTTCCTTGTATGGGTGATTTCTTCCATAGGGAAGGCTAGGGTTCACCCACATGTACCACTGTCTCCCTCCTTTCTGCTGCTTAATCCTTCCACAGGACACAGCATAGTCAGGGCTCTTGAGTTTTCCTCCCAATTCTACCCAGTTTGATGCATAACCTTGAGCATGTCCTTTCTTCTTGTGTATAAAATCATTACCCTCCTTTAAGCCCCAAAAGCTAAGGAAGTTTGACCTCCTGGATGCTCAGAAAGTACTTGGAATTGCTCAGATTGCACTAACCACAGACCAGATGTTATTAGCGGAGAACCAATCTGTAAGCTTATGATAAATCTCAGGATCCTCTGCTTTGGGCAGGCAATTCTTACCCTTGACTGCTAAAAGAAATACATGAAATCCCAGGCTAGTCAAAAAACAAAAAGCTTTTGTCTTTTTTTTGTAAAGACACCGGCCAGGGACTCTGCAGCTCCTTGACAATTCTGCTGCAAGCAGCAGATCCTGCAGAAAAAGAATGTTGTTCAAAGAAAATATCCCCACAGAGGTCTCCCAGCTATGCCCGAGTGATGTGTGTTGAATTTCAGGGGCTTCTTTAAGACAGGATGGGAGGCCGGCTCTGATGCAGCTGGATTGCACTGATTCTTCTGCTTCCCTTGGTAATTGCAAATCTATTTATGAGCAGCACAAGTTTTTGTTACGCAGAAGAACTGAAGGAGTCAGCTCTTTGGGAGAGTTTTTAGTTACGAAGCACATTTCGAGAGGACTGTTGGCGGAAGCAGGCAGGGGGTGGGAGGGGAGTGGGGAGACTGAACCGTGTGATACCAGTTTAGTCAAATATGGGAGGCGAGCAAAAAAAGCTGCTCTTTGTGGTCTGATACATCAGTGTCCTACTGATTCTGCTCCTTTTAGAAATCTTGTGATACGGTGACAGAACACACTGCAGGGACCCAGCACCCCTCGTAAAAGAAATCAGCTTCTTTCTCCAAAGTCTTCTTTAAAAACAATCCTAAGAGTATTGTCCCAGTTTTTTTTTTTCCAGTTCCCATGTGCCCTGGTGGAAGGCACCCAGCTAACTGAAATCCTGGATGCTAATGCAGAGGGGTATTTCATGGTTCAAGGGGAAAATAAAAGAAAATAAAAGATAAAAAAGAATCCCAGATTCAAAGGGTGGGCCTGTACAGCAAAAGACAGTGCTGTCACAACATCCAAACCCACGCTGGCACCAAAACCAGCAGCGATGTTACTGAAGTGACCTGCTTGGCTAAAATACTCAGGTCTAGCCGGGCTAGACTGCTTCCCAAGCTGGAACCAGCACCTTCAGAGGGAGGCCCTACATCACTGTGCAACTTTGCTTTGGATTAGTGAAGAGTCTAAGAGTCACCCTCCAAATTGATGTTGAGTTCCCAGCCTGCCAGTCTGCTTATCCAACGGACTTACTCCAGAGTCATATTAACCAAACTAAGATAAGAGTGTCTGCAAGCTGAAAGCCTACAGAGAATATGAAGTGCAAGTCAAGGAGGTGCCTTTAGGTTCTGAAGAATACTTGTGATGAGGTCTGAGAGCAGCTGACAAGCAGAACAGAAGGAAAAAAGGGGAGAAAGTGTGCTTATAAGAACAGCTTGCTGTTACACCCTGCTTAACACTCTACACTGTGTCCATACGGTGTCCATATTTTTAAGTGTCCAAAACACATAAAATTCCTTTCAGAAATGGCACAAGATGCCATTTATCCTGGAACTGCAATCCCAGAGGTAAAATCTGCCAGGGGACAGATTGCTTTATCAGTTCCACCCTCTGGGGCTGAGAGCACACATTTGGCAAGGGCTACACAGGGCCTAGATGGGCCACTTCTGCTCACACCCTTACAGAGCACTGCTGAGCATTCAGCAAGATGTTACACTGAGGGAGACTCACCAGGACTCCTCTCTTGGATCTGCTCACAAGGTAACAACAGTGGGCACAAACCAGGTCGAGCTTCTTGAGTGCAAACATGCAGCTCCTTGCAGGAGAGGCTGTTCTGCCCTTGTTTTCCTAGTGCCTTCACTGTTACTGTGCTCTTTACAAGTTCATAACAACCTCAGTGAGGTACATAACACGTCCATCCATGGGCTGGCTGCTCGCTGTTTATTATGCTGCAAAGCATAATAACTTTCCCTTCGCAACCTCCAAGCAGTCTCTGGCTTTGGGATCTCCCAAACCAGTAGGCAGTACTTGCAGCTCTGTCTTTAACAGCACTGATGGACTTATCTGCTGGGAATGTCTCTCATTGTTTTCTAAATAATTTATACTTTTGGTAGAGTCAGTGCCTTGCAGCACTGTGTTTCACAAAGTATTTGTTGTGTCAAAAAGTATTTCCTTTTGCTGGCTCGCTAGGAAATGAAGAAACTTACCCAACCATGGCACCTTCCAGAGATCACTCAAGAATTTACATGGCTTAATCAGTCATCTTTCTTCCATGTTGCAAAGAACAACCTATTTAAACCTTGTACACTTGATAGTCCTTCTCAGAGCTTGCGTGGTCCCTAGCATTGCTACACCCTGGGTGAAATGAGGTGGTCACCACTGCATGTCACATAAAAAGGTGACTTCTGTGTGGATGTCTTCACAGTCCTCTGGGAAATACCTTAGCAGCCCTGCCTGCTAAATTAGCCCCACTACACTGTTGGTTTGCTCCATGTAATGGAGTCTTTCTCCCCCAGATTTCATTTCACCTTCAGGATCTTCTCCCCGAAGAAGCGAACACTAATCCCACCACTGTAAAAGGGCATTGATGACACTAGAAAAGAACAGTAGAAATAGGACAGGGAAAGGTTTTAGAGGCTGCACAGGAGAAAAAAGTCTGCAGCCTCCCTCAAGCTCTCATCCCAATGTGACTAGTCAGCGCCAGGTGCCTCTTGCAGAAGACACGTGGCAGCTCTCCAGTGATGAGCAAAGCCATTCCCTTCCAGACCTGGAACACATTCTCCTCTCACTCTAAGTCAGCCAGAGGGGCACGTGTACATGTTGGCCAGAACTTGACTCCAAGGTTGCAAAAGCACTTTGGGCTCCTCTGGGGTGGTTTTCTGTTCTTAATTACTGCCTAGTACCTCTTTGCCTGTCCTGAAAGGGCTAAGTTGCTACATCACTTTATGTTCAGGTGTCAGCCAGACGGCTATGCCCAGAGGAATGCCATCATACCCTCATGTCACGTAAATAACACAAGAACCTCCATCATAAATGCACTTTGAGCTGTTCTGCCAAGCCTCCTGCTTATAGTTATCCAACACGCTGGAAATTCTTTCCCCAGCTGCTTTACCACCAGTTTGTTTTCTGTTCCCATAGCAGACTTGTTTTCTACAAAGACAAGTCACAGCGAGAGCAAATCACAGCACAATTTCTTATGAAATAGGCCTGAACCAACACTGCCCATCCTCAGTGCCTGCCCATTCTGTGTTAACAGCTCTACCTCGTTGCAGAACTGCAAGAGATGTGTCCTTGAGTCAAAAATTCTTCACTAAATGATCCAGCAAAGCTAAAACTTGCATGTGGAGTACACACAGCAACAAACAGGCTGATGGATAACCTCAGCTGTAATTCAATATAATGTTCTCAATTTTCCCTTAAATTCCGTCAATCTTGGCTCCTGGGGTCAATGACATGATCAGAATAGCATCCCCTTCGATCACTTTCATTCTCATCATCTACCAATGACTAAATCTATTTGGTTTTATACCATGGGATAGTTCGGAAAAAGAGGGAATGAAGAATGATTCCAGGAAACCAGCCAAACCCCAAAAGAGCACTGGACACAGGGGAAAGATGTTCTCTGAGTGCAGAAGGAAAGCAGGTGTCTTCAGAAGCCTTACTGAGGCACCTGGTGGAGAAGAAGACATGCAGTGAATCCTCTCTCCAGCCCCCAGAACTCACTGGACTCCATCCATACAAGCCTGGCCTGGCCCCTTTGATAGATCTTATAATCAAACACTGGAGGGAGCCAAGACAGATAGGTCAAATGTGGCTGAGACTCCCAATGCCAGAATCACAAAATCATTTTTCTCTGACCTTGCAGATGAGCATGGATTGAACTAGTAAGATGAGGCAGGGAATGCAGATCCTTGGTCAGAAAAGTGCTGACATCAAAAAGTCTTGAACAATACAGCTGTGTCTGAGGTCACGAAGATAAGAGCAAGCTTTCCTGCAGTACTAACCAATTTCCCACCCACCACTGAGAACGCTTCCAAAGCCACGTGGAGCCAGATCAAGTCACCTATATGCAATATATTTCTTAAGTCCCCATATACAGCATCAGCTGTATGAAAAGTGCTGGTTGGCTTTGACATTCATGCCGAATTCCTCTTTGTCCACATTGCCAGGGGAAGAAGTTATACACCAGATTTTCTGCTAGCAAAAAACAGAGCAGCTCCCCTGAAGTGAATGAGAACACTTGGAAGAAATTTCAAGGGCACTCCTTCTCCCTTTCCACAGCACACAGAGGAAAACCTAAGCCCTCCAAACCTGCTTGTCCATGTCCCACTGCTCCTACTGTCCTGCCCAAGCTTCCTCCTGCAGAGGTCATATTTGACAGCACACAAAAGCCAGTGGAAGTTTCTAAGAAGGACTGTCAGTCCCTAAATTCTCAGATTTTAGAGTCATTTACGTGCAGCTGAGCACTGCTATCTGTTAAAGAGGGTAGCAGGAAGCATTGTGCGGATTCGATCTCCATCAAGCACCAAGCTCACGGCCCCAGCAGCTGTCAAGGATCTCTCATCCCTGCAGCACAGGAAGGGGTGAGGAAGCACAGGAGCTGGAACAATTGGAGTAAAAGAGAAAGGGAAAAGCAACCACTGCTACAGCAGAGTAGAACCTGGGCCACGTTGTGTGAAGGCACGCAGTGTCATTGGCACTGGCATAGGACTCCAAAGGTGACATACACTGTGATCTTCAGAAAGCAACAGTAAGAAGTCTCACAGCCAGGTGGTCCTGCAAGATCCAGGTATTGCAACTGCCCTCCTTCCCGTGTAAGGCATGGACTGGCTGGTTGGGCAGGAGGAGCTGGTGGAGCTCTGGGGCAGCAGTGCTCACAGCTAACTGATGTCCTGTAGGCGTTTGCAGTGAGATGAGAGCTGTATTTTTGGAGCAGTTCTGCGTTAGCAGGAACAGGGATTGAAATGTTAGTAACAGTTCAGGCATGAAGCACTCATGGCCCTTTGCATAGGACTCTCATCCCATTTTGCCTGCTCTGCTTGCTCAGGAGAAATTCCAGGAGACCAGCCCCACTTCTGTCACTAAGCCTTTTTGTGCTTACCTGGAATGAAACAGAGCCTCACAAACATATTTACTTAGAGCAGACCTGGTCATCTCTCGGCTCATCAGGATGACAGCAAAATTGTTGCTGATGAAACATAAAATTCACAAAGTATGTTCCAGGAAGCCATTTTCTTCAATGGTCTAGTCCCAAAGTCCTTTCTCATCTAAAATTCTACTGGAATACAGACATACACAAGATTTGGGTCCAGAGAACTGTCAAAAGGCTATACGAAAGACCTAATGGAGTAGGACCTCAAAGTCCTCTTGAGATGGAAAGCTGATGACAATCGAAGCTCATTCTTTGAAATCTCATCTCCTATCAGGGCTGCTTCATCCTGGTGACTCTGAAAAGCTTGGGGGAGCAGAACCCTGTTCACCAATCCCCCCAGGCTCTAGGAAGAAGTGTCTCCAAACCCAAACATCCATGAAGTAAGAGACAGGCCATGAAATCATTGTAGTATCTTCAAGTTTCATTTTTCCCAGGCATTTTTGCAAAGACAACAGAGGAAAGGCAACTACCTTTGAACATTCAAACCAATAACATAGTAAATTCAGTTAGTTCACTTAGCTTTCCCCTGAAAATGTGGGAACTAGAGATGCTCTGTTTACAGTCTGCTTTATTTAATAGAAAACCTCATATCACTCCAGTCATAAGCCTTAAGGAAAACCACAATATCCTGTGGTATTTTGTCCTAGCAGGTCTGTTGCATTTCAAGTTTTTCTTAAAAATTAAACTACCTTCTTTTTTGTATTACACAGCGCATAATCTTGAATTTTAATGCTACAAATTCCCTAATATATATGTAGCAATAACAAAAAATGCTAAAAAGATTTGTTCACAAGTGCTGATAAAGAAGTTAGGCTTAGAAGAGGCAGGTAGATGGAGAATACAAACCCTCCAAACAAATTCAGTAATTAGAAATCTCACCTATGTTTTTAGAAATCTCACCTATATTTTATAGATGTTGCTGTGAAAACGCTTTGTAGAATTTCCCTGTGGATGTCCAGCTCCTTCAGGGCTTGCTATCCCTTGCATGAAAACACTTCCCAGCACAACAGGAATGGATATTGTCTGCATACAGTCCTGCTACACAGAAAGCAACGACCAACGCTGTCCTCACTAGTTTCCCACTGACAGCTGAGCCCCTGCCCTGTGATTAATGGACAAACAAAGAAGATTACAGACCTCCTAAATTTCCTAACAGTCTATAGAATTAATTGCACAAGGTGAACTGGGAATATGATGGTGTGAGCTGGCCCTTTAACAAAGATGTTTGTGCCTGAAGTCAGACAAAACTGATGTACAGCTCATACCCAGAAGACATCTGAGCACAATCCTCCTTATTTGTTCCTGGATGCACTTGGGGAAGGGACTGGCAGAAGCAGAGACAGAAAAATGTTGATTTGTAGCTGAAACTGATAAGCAACAGAACACAAGTTGTATACTGAGCTGCACTGCCTTTCTGGCTGGGGTTGTCCTGCTTGTGCCCATGCAGAACTACCTTGTATGACTGGCTGGGCCCAAAACTGAGGCTATTCTACCCAAATACCTACTGCTGTGCCTCTCCCTGGCTCACAAAACAACTCATCAGGAGGAGTGTCACCATCAGGCAAAAAGACCTCTCAGATTTGCTTCCCTGCCAGAGATGGAAGGTGTCACGCTGAATGGGGTTTGAGGCATTCCAAGCTATGCTCAGACATCAGCCAGCCCTTATCCAAAGGCATAGCCCAGGGGAGGGGGAAAGTGTGCTGATTCCCAAAGAGGCAGCATTTCCTTGTGCTCAGACACACCACTGGCATTCTCTGCCTATGGACAGGGGCACCACTAGGAGGACCCTGTAAAGTAGAATTGTTGCTAAACTGCAACTCTCTGCCCTGAATTATATTCTGAACGCTCAGAAAATAAGCAAGATATATTCCGTATAACTTTGGGTTTGTGGAAGAAGAACCATTTTACCCCTTCCCAGAAAGATGGCTCATGAAATCACGATGCTACTAAACCATGTCTTTGCTTTCCTGAGCTTAGGACATTCCACTTTGCTGCTGATTCTTTAGATCACCGGAAAGGAGGTTGTAGAGAGGTGGGGGTTGGTGTCTTCTCCCAAGTCACAGGCAACAGGACAAGAGGAAATGGCCTCAAGTTGTGCCAGGGGAGGTTCAGATTGGATATTAAGAAAATTTTTTACACTGAAAGGGTTATTAAGCATTGGAATGGGCTGCCCAGGGATGTGGTTAAGGCACCATCCCTGGAAGTATTTAAAAGAAGTGTTGACATAGTGCTTAGTGACATGGTTTAGTGATTTTTTTTATCAGTGTTAAGTTGATGGTTGGACTAGATGATCTTAAAGGTCACTTCCAACCTAGACAATTCTATGATTCTATTCTATGATCCTAATACTGAGCTTCAAATCTTATTTCAAACTTTACTGACAGATACCCAGCCATCTTAACAAGAAGACAGGAAACATTCTCCCTTGCTATGGGCATGTTCATTGTCCTCCCGTGTATGAGATCCCTACAGAAGTTGTGAAAACCTCCAGCAACACTGGCACATGCAATCATCTCTTCTGCCAGAAGATGGCACGAATGCACCAGCGTGCCCGGGCTCAGCAGGCCTGGGGGATTTGTGAGAGGAGAGAAAAAGAACCCTGGAAAACAAAAGGCGATAGATTTTTCACACCGCAGCATGGGCAAGGGAAGAGGCCACATGCTGGCATGCAAACATCTCTCCCCGCCACCTGCTAGGGTTTACAGTGAAGAGGAAGCCAGCTCTGACACAATTATTGCTATGAGAGGAGAGAGACCTCCAGAATCAGGCTGTCTTCTATAAAACCGGATTCGGTACGTAATTTTCATCTAGTGTACATCAGAAGCCTTCTGATAGGATACAGCACACAGGGTAGGAGCAAGATGTAAATTTAAGAGGGAATAAGCCAGAAGACAGACACCAAACCTGTCTACAAATCCTATCTAACGCCAGATTTCCAGCTTGTGATGACTGAAGGGAAAGGCCAGCATTTTGTCCAAGCCATCTGTACAGGGCTCCTTTTGTGTCATTTCTCTTTGAGTATTTACGCCACTGTACACAGCAGCGTAACTGAGCCAGCAGTGTGCATCATGGCTTCAAAGCAGAACAATTGCTGTTTATAGAAGCATTGTTAAGAGTTTATTGCTACTGCATTTTAATAAGTTATGAAAAAAGCAGTGCTCTGAATGAATCATTGCAGGTAAATTTAGTTCGAAATGTAGATTTTCTATTTCTTCATTGAAAAGCAAGCAAACTCACAGCAAGCACATACCTGCAGACAGTTCCTGTGTTCAATGGAAGCAGATACTTCAGTTTAAGGACAGAGGCCTCCAATGATGCAGACTGAACAGAGAAGGCAAAAATCAATGCCTAAATAATCAGTTCCCCTTACTTAGTTTTCATCCTCAGAACAGAATGAATACAACAAAAGTATTCTTGGAGCATTCAGAATTAAATATAAAGGGAGTCATTGAGGAATGCTCACACATCCACACTAAATATGAGGAGCAGGACTGGAGATACTGCTGTAATACCTCTCTTGCTGGCTCAAGACAAACATACCCAGAAGCAACCCACTGTTGGAGCTGTTCAGGGCAATAAAAGGAGAGCCTCTCTGCAGATGGGGGAGGGGAAGAAAGCATTAAGATAAAGAAAAAAAAACATTGTTCTTGCAAAGTGGTGTTTGTATGTTTTAACCAAGTCTATAAAATTTCTGAACTAAATAAATTTAAAATAGATCTAAATAGCAAAGACATTTGCAAGCCAAAACTAGCTTCTCGCTCTGAGAAATTTTACTCTTGTTTTGTCAGTGTGACTCCTCAGAGATTCAAGACACAGACCCTCTGCTGTGAGCAATGTGCTGTAGAATAGGAGGTTACACATTGACTCCACTGGTAGCACCGAGATCCATCAAACTGTCTGTGTGTCAGCAGAGCTATGGGCAAGGGACGGAACAAGTCCAGAGTGGTTAGTGGGTGCGCGTAACGCAGCCTTAGATGTGTGTGCTCTAACACAGACGGTTGTGAACATCTGGCAAGGCATAAACACATCTGGGATGACAAGCACCAAAGGGACAAAACCAAGTATGGTTTGAGCTGACAGAAATAGCAAACTGGCTACCACAAGCAATGTGTCAGTAACGCGCTAGAGCACCGTGCCAAGCAGCAGCAGCCAGCCCTCAGGGGATGCTGGTGTCTCCTACCAACACTTCTGAAGCAGCATTGAGATAGCTATTGTCACACCCACACCTTAAGTGTGAGCCAGCAGAAACCTCAGTGGATGGCACAAACATATATTTCTCATTAGCAGATGTACCCCAGAACACTCCCCACCCTGGAAACACTGCTCAGAGGCTTTCATGGGAGATACTGCTGGGATACCTCTCTTGCTGGCTCAAGACAAACATATCCAGAAGCAACCCACCAGAGAGTACATTTCAAGCTCCAGAACTGGTTTCCAGGTACTGGAACATAACCCCTGGACAGCACTCCATATGGCATAGGTTCACTGATGCTCCAGGGCACAAAGCAGGATGTCCTGTCCTGTCCTTGGTCTGCCCCGAGTCAGGAGTCTGTAAAACAGGGAGGTGGATGGGTAACTCTGAACCTCCATATCCATTTTCCCATTCCACCCCAGTTCAAAGGAACGGGGTGGTGTGAAGGGCATGTCTGCCCAGCCCCAGCAGTCAGACAGTGTAAGGGGCAGATCAAGCAAGAGGGCTGGGTGGAGTAGCAGGAATGATAAAAGTCCTGAGGATAGGCATAGATCTGCAAAATAGCAAGGGAACCAGAAGAAGTGAATTAAGTGGTAAACAGAGCCCTCACATGGCCGTAAAGATTCCCTGAGGAATAACTGCTGAATCCAACAGAGAGTGGTCTGGGTTTAAAGCAAAATCGTGGCAGTTCAGAAGACACATATGGGTTTTAAGCATTGAACAGCAATGCTTATTAGCTCCCTGACTTTGTTGCTCACTCTACCAAGGGTAAGATGAGCTGGGCACGCAGCAGAGAGGAGCCAGAGACTCTGCAATTCAGAGTCATGCTTTTGAAAGCCCAGAGTATTTCAGCACAGAGGCTTGAGACCAGAGTTTGTGTAACAGAAGAAACAAATGTGGAAACAAGTGAAGCAAAGACTGCTTAAGGCAGGGAGGAAATGCAAGAAGTGGGCTTTAGGGGAGCCTGTGTTGTTAAAGAGCAATCGCTTGATTGCATGAAGGACGAATGCTGGGAGATGGCTAGCTCTCTTGCCTGCTCGAGATGCTCAGCACGTAAACAGCCCTGGTTTAGTGAGCCCCCAAACCACAGCTGCATTTCCCACACCAATGGCTTAAGTGACAGCAGCCTCTCTCACTTAATTCCCCCTCTGCTCAGCTGAGCTGACCTGAATACATGGCCATCACACAAGCTCTGGATCCCCTGCAAGCCGAAGCAGTCTTCCTGCTTTTCCCAACATGCCAGCTTGATCAGAGGCTGCTCTGCCAACCCTTGTGTTCAAAACCTGTAACAGGAGCTCATGTATGGACTTGGCCCATGGAAACATGGAAGGAACACAGAGTTCGTCACTACCTTTGCCCCCAGGCTACAAGCTGCCTGACTGCCTTCCTAGACTTCCTTCTCCTGCTCAAAAACAAAGCTGGGATTCTCAGAGCATCATCTACTGGTTCCAGAAGCTGGAACTTTAATGAGAGCATAAAATTTAACATCACTCTCGATTGCAAGGCACTTATCTGGTATTCTGCCCCCTGCTCTGGAGAATGGCAGGGGGATGCCACAACCACCAGAGATTTGCTCAGATGTAAACCACCTTGGTCCCTGACTGCTCAGGGCAGAGCTGGTGTGATGGTGAAGAGCCGGCTTCTCTGCTGCCGTGACAGCGGCGTGGCATGCCAGCAGCCTCCAGGGTAACAAGGGAAGTACATTTTTACCTCGTCTCTGTTGTTGCAAATGTCTGTCCCCACACACCATCCCACTGACTGCCCTGTGGTCACTCCTGCACACCCTGCAAGGTCACACACACACGCCATCCAGACGAGGGCTGGGACAGCCAGCCACGCACTGTGGACTGCACGCGCGCTCTTCCCCTCTTTTACTGTCTTTTGAAAGCTGTTAAGTCGAAGCGGGGAGAAAAAGAATCAATAGATAGAGGAGGTGCAATCTCTTGCGAGTATCTTAAGCGCCTGGCTTTCAGCTATTTTCAGCAAATTAGCGTGGGGCTCTTACACACTTACTTCTGCTCTCTGCGAGGTGAAAGCAGGACCACCGCCAGCTCCGTGACTCACACAAACACAGGGAAGCAAACATAAAACAAGCCGCCCGCTTGCTCTTTCCCAGGGCTTATTCACACCCTTCGTAACTATTTGATCTGCCTGCTCCAGCGCATCCCAAGTTGTGGAATGAGAACAAGCAGAGCTAGGGGCTAGTCTCAGACAGCTTTTGCTTGCAGTGTTTGAGCCAGATCTCAGATTCCCCAGTGAACAGGGAGAGGAAAACAGAGACCTGCCTGCACTTCTCAGACAGTAGCCATCAACAGCCCTTGCCTGCTGGACAGTAATGACTGTTATGTTTTGTTACAAACCACTTTTGGCTAAGACACAGAAAAAGATCCATTCTCATCCATCACCTCCACGTACCAACCTAATAGACAGACCTGTGCGTTCCAAAGCCTTTAAATCGTGAGCCATAGACAAGTGTTTGTATTGCATTCAGGTCCTGGCAGTAAGGAAAGATGTTCTGGAGGTGCTTGGTAAGTTTTTGACAGCATTTGGCCATACTGCCAATTCTTACTTGTCTTCTGCATCTGTCTTTCTGCTGAAGACCCCATTTTCTGGAGTTCCAAGACTGTGCAAAAGTATCAGCTTAAATTTATGAAAAAAAATGAGCAATTCCTATCCATCACAGCTGCAAAAAAACCAAAAATACCCTGAAGGAGATGATGCTCAGAAAGACTTAAAAAGCTGAAGAAAAGAGAACAGAAATAAAAATATACTGAGTTTTTATTTTTAGAGTCCAACTCATAGCTTCTGAGTGCTTCAGTTTTAGCAAACCAGCTCACTCTCTTCCCTCTGAGGTTCCCCTTGGACAGCTGATGGCAGCTCTCTCCACAAATCTACTGGGTAAAACAATGGCAAAGTAAAACCCACTGGGCCTCACATTGTGAGGTGGAGAGGCAGGACTGCTGGGCAAGGGATAGAAGGATCCCATGTATTGTTCCCTGGGACAGTGATGTCCTGGGAAAACACTCTAAAAAGGGCATCTGTCTGCAGCCCTAGGGATGGCAAAGGCAGGGCAGATTCTTCCCAGGGCAGAAAGCTCTCTTCTCTGGAGGGCAGGGATGCAGTGACTCTTTTCCCAGAGCCTAATGGTCCCTGCCTCACTGTGATCTTCTAGGTGCCCACTTTCACACCAGGAATGCTGCTGGATTTTCTAATAACTGTTCACACATCCTCCACCCAGCCAAATTCTCTGCAGTCTCAAAGCAAAAAAGCAGCAACGTACACTGTACTGGAGGAGTTAGAAATGCCACAGAGAGCAGGAGAAAAGGCTCTATTACAGGGACAACTGTCTGCCTGCCAGGTCCTGCACTGCAGCACAATTTGGGTGTCTCTGCCAGGACAGTAGCAAGTGGCTTCCAGGGTCCTGGAGAGCCCTTACTTGCTCACTAGCTCTACTGCTGGGCTCCTCGCTTGCTTGCCTGCTCAGCACCAGTTGATCATTCCCACCAGAATGCCCCACTGTGGCATTTGGGAAGAAGCATTCAGACAGGGCAGAGTGCTGTGACCGGCTGCAAAGGGGGACAAAAATGCAAGTTGAGCTCAGGAGTTATTCTAAGGAAACACGCACCAGCGTAACCAAATGCCAGCTCCAGCAACGTGCTGCCTTCCCTCCCAGCTACTGTCACGGGTCTTACAACCCCACTCCACACCGGACAAGGCTCTCTCCAGGGCTCTGCACACCTCCAGACTCCTCCATCTTCAGATGAATGTCCCACAACATCCTTTGGGACACCGAAAGGGACAGGCTCGTCAGCACCCAACTTCACCCAGCTCTCAGGGCTGGCAGACTTCTGCTGATACCCACAACACAGCAGCAGAAAACCTCTGCGATGCCTTGCTCTAACACCAACAGCTGCAGCCTTCATCGCCGCTTGAGGATTATCCTCCCCTGACCCCCCTCCAGCTCCTCTCTGTGATCTGCCCACCCCACTCCACAGGCTGGCACAAGGCCAGCCTCCCCTGCCTCCAATCTCCGTTACTCCATCTGTCCAAGTCCTGGCCTTTTTCAGCACACAGCTGATGCATCAGGGACACAGTCGCTCAGCCCCAGAGCCCAGAGTCTTCCACTCTTCAGACCCTCTCACAAAAGGCTCCCCCAGGGGCTCTGAGCTTGTGACAAAACAAAGTTTTGAACACAATGCTCCTTGAGACCACTCGTTTTTCCTTCCCCTCCATCTACGTGCGCACAGGGAGCCAAGAGCCTCACTGTCTCGCTATTTCTGGATGCGGGCAGACCCTTCTCTGCCTTTGCCGTTGAAGATGTCTGACATAGCAGACAGGCCAGCTCCTGGCATTTGATTACCTTCCAGGCTCTCTGTTTAGCTTCCATCCAGTGATAACAGATCCCTGCCAAGAAACTTAGTTGTCAAGGGGACCCCTTTCGAACAACAGTTTGGTAGAAACTATGTTATCATGTAGGGTAGCACATCTCCAAGGCAGAGCACTCAGGGTAACTGCCTGCTAGCTCTACTTCAGTTAAAATACAGGCTCAAGAGACAGAGGAGAAAGCCAAAATGGAGTTGGCAGCATAACCAAACCCAAGAGTTCATAATTTCACATACAATACAGGATGCTTTGGAGGCAATGCAGAGGTCACCAAACAGGACTTTGCTCCTCCTAGTGCTGTGGCTCAGCCTTCCCCTCACTCTCCCATACTCATTTTATAATCCAAATTCAACAAAAAATGCAAAGAAACAGATCCTAGCCTTCCACTAACACAGACTGAGTCTCCCCTGGGAACTGTGTATTTCAGGTGGCGATATTTAACCTAGAAACAGATGAAAGCAGAAGCACCTATATGGAGAGAGGACAAGACCAGGCAGGTGGGTTGGGATCAGTGCTCAGCAGAGAGCTGGCAGGCGCTTCCTAACGAAAGATGTAGCCGAAGGGTATGCAAAGAGTTTCACTCTGTTGATGCAATTGTCTCGCTCCTGCTGCGTGTTTCCTCCCAGTCCTAGTACAGGACAGACCTCTAGGGCAATAAAAATTGCTTTTTTGTTTGCCTCTGCCTTCAGCAACACCAACTTCTATTTTGCCTGTTTCCTTCTTCAGAGTCTGGGCTAACTAGGAGGGAGAAATTTGCCACTTACACTACAAATAAAGGTACCCCACAGAGGCATTACTAGCTACCAAAACCTTCACCAACAGTGAAAAATCAGCCAGAAAACAGTAGCCAGAAACAAAGAGTGTATGTGGGCAATCAGGAAGAGTTACCCTGCATGTAATCTTCAAAACCAGCCAGCAATGAAGCAGTGTCAGGAAAGCAAGATATTTGCAAAACTACCAGGCGTCAGCTGATCTATTTCTAATTGCCTGAAATGACAGCTCCTTGACAGCATAAAGCTAATCTTTCATCTCTTGAGAGGAGTTTCAAAGGCAGGAGACATTTCCTGGCATGGGGAAAAAGCTGAGCTGAGAATTCAGGTTATAAGGCAGACAACAGAGTGGTAGCCATTTTCAAGCCTGCAAGCACTTACTACAACACATAGCTTTATTTGGTGCAGCCTATTCCATACAAAACATGTAAAAATAGCAACTGGTGAGACATGAAAATCAGAGATAGTGAGCCTGTGCCAGAGACATTTAAAGGGAATGATGAGCTGATGTTACGGCTTCAAGCAGTGACTTAAGACTCCATAATTAATTATTTGCTCTACACTAGCCACGAATGAGGGGGGGAGTACCAAGGTTTATAGCTCTATCCTCAAGTTAAAGCAAGCCTGAAAATTCACTGGATGTAACAGAACAAAATTCAGCAAAGAACTCAGAATGTGAAGTTGAGAATTTCATTCTCATACCAACTTTTTGCTCAGTTTCCTACCATCACAAAGACCTAGACAGGTAAGCTTCTCATATAGTTTGTCTTGTAGATGAAACTCAGCACCACATAGAAAGGTCTTCTCTGAAGAACCTTCCACTAAAAGAGACGAAAATTTAGCAGGTAAATTGGTAAATCCTTTTCCCTAAATACATTTATCCAAGGGCTGAATTCAGCCTACAGGGTCAAACCAAAGGGTACAGTAAAAATTTAAGCCAACAATTTCTTTTTCTTTTAGGAAGACTAGTTACACTTTCTTCCCAGTAATCTGCATTTAGGAACTATGTGAAATTGCATAAACTCTAAAGGTTTTCACACTGAGAATCACTCTATGCCCTCAGCACCAATGAATGTGCAGTGACTCCCTTAACCCAAGGGGCATGTTCTTATCCTGGGAAAATGAGTTCGCAGCCCAGCACCAAAAAAGACCATTTTCTCCATTGGTGGGCCACTGGAGGCCTCAGAATTAGTGCAGAGTGGAGGGAGAAAGTAACCTTAGAGTGGAGAAAGCAATTCCAGAAAAGTGACTCCAGTAAAATTATGGGAAACAAATTGGAAACAAAAGGTAAAATTAGTCCTCCTCTGTGCTAAATTTTGTGTTTGTTAAATATCAAACAAATCCACAGAGCAGTACAGAAGATGGAAACCCATTATGACCAAGATTTAAACATTCTGAAATTTTACTTCCTTTTGAGTTGAAACAAAGGCCATAAAAACTCTGAAATTATTCACAAGAGGAAGAATTGGAAAATATTTCAGATAGTTGGGTACAGGAACAGCAAATACAAAATATGCAAAATATTTTAAAAAACCTTAAATGCTCTGCTCCAGAAAAGAAACGTCAATTCTTAATATTTTCCTTTTGCAACGGAAAATTGAGGCAAAGCAGTTTTGTGAGTTACTCCCTTCAGATGGAAAATGATCAAAGGTTTGTGGAACAGCTCGGCTTATCAAGAGTTTAAAACAGCTCTGCTCCTGGCCTTTGCCTTCCTGAACAGGATGTTCTCTTGACTGAAAAGCCAAACAGTTGGCCATGAGCAGTAGAGTCAAGCTTTTCCCCCTTGTAAACCAAGTGTGGAGGACACGTGCATAGCTTCCTCTTCCTTCGCTTTTACACAAGGGAGAAGTCATGCCCATGCAGATGGACAGGAGTGGGATCCCATCCAGCAACACCGGAAACCCACAGCCAGGCTTGGCTGCCCCAACACACACAGGACAAAGGCGAACAAGCTGGAGCCCAGCCTGAAGCACTGTGCCAAAGTTGTTTGCCAGGGGGAAATCCCAAAAGAGTATGGCCTGGGGCCAAGGATGTGGGGAGAGAGAATTAAAGAAATCCGTCTGAAGTTGACCAAATCTCCTTCTCCTTCAATTGTTATGCAGTATCCTCAGGACTGTCCTCAGTAGCTACAGGTCTTTCTGTGAAACAGGTATCAGGAGAGGGGGCTTCCTTTGGAAAAACCCAGGAGAATGGAGCAGAAATATTTGTGAGGGTGTCTTATCCTCAACGCAAGCCACTCCTTGCTTTCATGCTGGAATGACCACACAAACCACCTCTTCCACACGAACAAACATACCAATTGTCTTGCGCACCAAAAACACATAATATGAGCAGACAGCACCACAGAAGGACTTATGCAAGATTTGGTGCTGAGATAGACACCAAGCAGCTGCTTCAGGACCACAAAACAGGACTGGATTTTCTACAGAACAAAAAAGGACCCAGGCAATCCAGGCAATCCAAGTAATTTCTAATCCTGGAAAGTGCAACAAAACCAGAGAGTTTGGTATCCATAGCTCACACCAGGGCTTGGCCCTCTCTGTTAAAAAAAGCCCTAGGGATACTCAAATAGAAAGAAATGAGACAGGGAGACCAACCAAAACCAATTAGCAGACTCCAGCCAGAAGGCAGAATTTTCCTAGCCATTACTGGTGTGCTGAATTTCAGCTGCAGATGAATGCTGCAAACTTTGACAGTAGGGGAAAATCAGCTTCAGGGCTTCCAACAGGCCAATCCCAAACCACACAGTTAAGCTTATTTAACAAATGAAACACTCTACAACTAGCCTTTTCTTTTATCAGTCTTAACTGGGGATTTTCAGGGTTGTTTTTTTTTTTTTACTAATTGTGGTTTCCTAAAAAATTCCAGTGGAGGCACCGACTTTCTTAGTGAATTTACAGCCTCTAGTAGGCATGTTTCTGCCAGCCACCTTTCACAAGCCCTGGAGGAGCTGAATATTCTTCTTTTAACTTAATTGAGTTGGGCTGAATGAGCAAAATAACAATCAGCAAAGCATCAGCATGTTCTCAGGGCTCAAAGATCCAGAGGGGCAGGGGCAGAAATGAAGAGCTGAAAAGAATGCGGCATATGCATGCCTGGCACTCAACAGATCACTTTCATGAGATACTTCTGGCCCTTTTTCACATGGCCAGTTATCCGTGCCCATGCGTGTGTGGGGGCAGAAACCAATCCCCTTCCTCAGGATGCGGAGCAAGCAGTAATCCCAAAATAGCTCTACTGATATCCAAGAGATTTCTCCAAGAGTATGGTGCAACTCAGTGAGAGCAAGGACACCAAACACAGACTACAGCAAGCCTGTAGCTCTCCTTCCCTGGATCAATTTATTAATTTCTTCCGTGCTGGTGGTTATAAAGAGGGGGAAGGGGATGGGGAGACAGAGACAAGGCCCTTGTGTGCAATGAAATTAAATGCACAGCAGCAGCCATCATTAATGATGCATTATGGAGTAACAAAGGGAGGCTGGTTGATTGACAGTCCCTAACAAGTTGTGTATAATAAACACTTCTCTCTAGACAGAACGTTCCTGATTATGGGATATGTTCCCCCTCATGTTACTGATGGATCCATTGTCATAGACGCACCCCACTTCAAAGGGGAGAGACACCCAAAACAAAAGGAGGATTGACTGGGAGATGCTCGACTGAAGGAGCCATGAGGCCACCTTGCTGAGGTCTGTACAGAGCAAAGTGCACAAGGCTGAGAAATCATCCAGGAAAATAAATATCTGCAAAACAAGTATGAAGATCAGGGGCAAATATCATCCAGCAATATCAAAACAAACCCTTCAAATACCACTACTGATGCTCTGGATTTAGCTTCCTCAGAAAACAATCTGCACCATATTTTTATGATCTTCTCTAAATGGAGGAGTACTACTGCAGATCCTTGGTTCCTCACATCCCACATCAGCAGAGGAGCTGCCTATGGTAGCCTGCTCAGGGATATAGGCAGCCCTGCATACTCACATGCTAAGTGGAGCACCCCAACAGAGCAGACAGGCTCATTTCCTTCTCTCAGCACCAGCCTGGCTCAGGACCAGATCTGGAGCATCAGCACTTAACCAGAGCTGCCTACTCGGAACTGGTTATAAATCCAGCCAACTCATGCTGACACTCCTGGCCCCCAGGTTCTCACTTGCCTTCAACAGCCTTACCTCCTCTTTTAGTGCAATCAACTGTTACCTCCATCCCCTATCCCTCTAGCAGTATTCTCCTACCCTTCCCATTTGACCCCAATGATTAGAGGTGGCAGAGAGCTCATGAGGGTACTTGGGTGACAGAGATGTCCTACAAGCCACTACTGGTTGGGTTCAAGCCACAGCCCCTGAAACAAGGTTTAAGCTGCAGAGACACAGTCCAACAGCAGTGCAGTCCAAGGAAAGGGCTGTACGGTCCTTGCAGGACAAGGACAGATCCCAGATCCCTCAAGCTATGTAGAACTACTCTAGTTCAGACTTCCTGAACCCTGTCCCACCAGCAGAGAGGATATTTCACACAGAAACAGGATCATCTAGTGGTTCCTACACCAATTCCTCAGTTACTTATATTAAGGTTATAGCTCAACTTAGCTGGAGAAATTTCATTTCCTACAGGGACAGAATTCCCTAAAGGGAGGGACTCATCACTGTGGGCTCATCATCCCCCCATCACTGTGGGTTTTAAACATCTCTTGCTCCTCAGGACTGAATCCAAAATGAAATGGCATGGACACAAGCTCAAGAGAAGCAGAGGGAGCATGCCTAACCTGGAAGTGCTCACTTTCAGAAAGGCACCCGAGCAAGCCCCCCGATCAAGCCTATTTCCAGAGGTTAGGCCCCATAATATGTGATGAGGAAGTTTGCTTAGTTTCCCAGAAAGCGATTAAAAGGGACAGGCAGGAAATTTGCAGCTCTGTAATTAATGCCAGCAGGAAGTCAGAACAGAGGATGACATCACCACAGCTAATTACAACTAGGGGGAAGGGTAGCAGTAATCGTTATCCTAACCCTGTGATCCATATCTCACTTGCTCCAGTTGTGCTCCTAGCCATACTTTCCAGGAAGAACATATTCCCCATGCTCAGAGGCACGTTTCTGGCTCTGTTCATGCCAAGCACGTGAGGCCAGACCCCCACAGATTTCATATGGATGTGTAAAAAAGAAGGGTAGTTAGGAGTAAGTCTGGGGACAGATCAAAGGGTTGCCCATGGGTGTTGGAGCAGGACACCCAACCCTTACAGGCTTCTGCTGTAAGAAGATCCTGTAAGGCACTGACCAGCAGCCAGGCCTGACCCCTCTTGCCCATCCTGCTTTTCACTGCCCAAATCCCTTTTTCCACACCCACCCTAGACCTGGCATTAGTCCAGCAGCCAGAAATAAACAGACATCTGGCATCAAATGTGAGTGAAGCACTTCTGCACTCCTTGTGCCAGGACAATTCTCCCCAAGCTGTCACCAGCAGTGGCCTGGAAGCTGCTATTTACACACACACACACACACACACACACACACGAGTGATGGCAGGACTCTACAGCTTATTGCCATTCGGTAGATGGGTCTCAGAGCAACAAAAGCCAGAAGAAGTAGGATTCATCTGTCAGCAAGGCCTGGGAAGACCCTATTGACACATCTTTTTGTCCTGATTCTATCAGCCTACTAGGATGAGCCCACGAAAGAAGCTCTATTTCATGACAGGAAAAAGGTAGGTCCCCTTCTGAAATACAATTGCTGTAGTGCATCACAATGTCACGAAGACTTCAGGGTACCAAATTTTCAGCCAAGGGCTTCAGCTACCCCATTCAGCCATTGCAGCTGATCCTTGCAATTTGTTTAACCCTCTGACTCTGTGGGATTTGGCTCTCCCACTGCCGTGCAAAAGCATACAAGAAGGCTGACAAATGGTCTGCAGAAATGCAATGACACAGCAAAAAATGCCCCTCAAACAGGAACCAAAACAAGGCAGCCAGAATACTGTAGCTTGTACCCTCCACCACCCTGAAGAGATCCACTTCTGATACATAAAGGCAATTATTTGCAAAGTTATTTCAGAGAAATGGTGCATCAGTAGTGGGAGCTGTCAGTTAGAAGGAAAACTAAATGAGGTTAAGAGTTAACCAGCTCTTACACACAGAAGAAGAAAAGCTATATCCAGAGAAAAGGGAAGGGGAAGTTGCATGGTCTTGGTTTTATTAAGAAGATTGTTCTTTACAGAAAATGTGATGTTAGTACCTGCAGCCACTATTTTGGCACTGCATGAAAGCAACAGGCTCAATACAGAAGCAGAGAAAGTAGCTGGTTTCTGATGAACTCTTCAGGATGAATCCAGTGCAGCAAGTTAAGCCTGACAGCATAAAGAAAACCCACCGTATAGGATTCTACTTTGTGTCTCGATATAGGAGATGTTAGTAACACATAAAATATTTGTAAACTCCTTATACTCTCTGTGTATATGCAGCACCCCATAAAACCTGCAAAAAATACTTAAATATTATAATGAAGCATTGTCAGAGACCCCACATATGAGTGAAAACTTCTTGGTAGCATTTAGATATGCTTCAATAATGCTATAAAGATTAAAAACACTACGGAAATCTACAGAACAGCTTCAAAGTAAGACATCATAAAACACGCTAACAAACCTGTAATACCTAACTGTTTATCTGCAAAGGTTCATTACATATTCCTTTTAAAAATTTTTCTCAGATCCTCCTCCCCTTTCCTTATCCTAGTTTTCAAAAAGACAGTAGGAATCCCCTGGATTAAGGGGAACTCACAGTCCAGTAGCATGCAATATTCAATCATTCCTAAGGCTATTACAGCACAGTGCTCCCATGCAGAGATAAGCAATGGTTTAGAAAAATATCTGAGCAGTTCCAAACATCAAGATGATTTCACACCCTGATGGAAAATATGCAGGCTAATATTGCAGCAGTCATTATGGTATTCAGCATACAGTCAGGCTAAGATCTACAGAAGAATACAGCTACATTCCTTCATAGGATTAGAAGACTGATCCCATATACCACTGAAACCAATAAGATTTTTTCCATTAAGTGGGAACTGGATCGGATGCTATAAAACATTAACTCTGCAAGCTTTCACAAGACGAGAAGGTGCAGATCAGCTACGCAGTCAATGCTGAGATACACAAGCACACTAGCAATTTGTAACACAAACTGCAATATGTGCTTATTTTCTTTCCTACTAGATGGGATGAACTGATTACAGAATGAGGTCAGCAATAGGGTTACATAGCTGGGCATTGCAAGTAATAAATATGAATAAATAAACAAACTCATGACTAGCTAGGGAATAAAGCTAAGGTAAAACCAATGGCACCTCTTTTGCATATGCCAGAAAGGCTGTGCAGGCAGCTTTTGAGAAAAGAGTCACATTTTCATGGGATGTTTTGAGAAGGCAGTTTAGATGAAACATACAAGTAGTCCTAAAGGAATTTCGTAATGAAAAAGCTTTAAGTTGCAAATGTTTGTAGCACACAGCACTGAATTATCTCTGAGCACGCAGGCTCCCTAAAGTCACAGAAACACAGCAAGATAACCTAACACAGAAGTATGACCTTAAAATTCAACCCAGCCATCTGTCTCCATCTCACCTGCTGTTGGAGAGGAAGAGGCTGACCCTGTGTGCGTTTGAAACTCTCACCCAAAGCCCCACAGTGGGTGATAAGGTGACAGGGAGCAGAGCAAGTGCTGGAGGAAAGAGGAGCATGCATCAAAATGAAATCTGGAAATGGAAGCCAACAATGCGAGTATCCTGTGTGAAGAATTTGTAGTAGAAGGAAAAAAGCTGGCACTGACCATTGTCAGGACACCTTTGCCTCAGCCCAGACAAAAACGTGTCCAACTGCAGCAGGTAACAGGACACAGACCAGCATTTTCAACACGGGAAGTCTCTGTCCACCCTGAAATTTTGCAGAATGGACACCAAAGCCTTAACCCCCTCTAGGAAGAAGCCATTTCAACAGAGCATGTAATAAACAGCTGACAATATTCCTGTCTACTAAGAAATACCAGATAAACTTGATGTAAAGCAATTAGCAGAGGGGATAGTGAGTAGAGGAGAGGAAGGTAGAAAAACACAAGAGCTATTAATGTTTGGTCATAATATTTGTCCCAGCAAGACAAACTTTGTGAATTACATGTTTTAGATGAAAATCCTTAAGAAAGCCTGTGCCCCACAGTCTGCTACAGAGCACATCTCCAGCTGGTTCCAGAGAGAAGAACCTGTGGTGTACAAGCCACCCATCCAGACATTAGTCGAACAATAATCAGCATCACTTTCCCAGCAGCAAAACTCTGGAGTTTCATATCCAGGCCCCTTGAAATAGAAGGGTTAAAAATGGAATTGGATAACATGCTTTATATTCTACTGCTATGAGTGAGGGTGGTATAAGATGCCAAAAAAAACTGATGCATTTATCTCTTTATCATTTATCTCTTTAACACACTTTGAGATCCTTGGAGTCAAAGTGCCAAAGACAACGGCTCAGCCAACCAGGGAGGAATGAGAAGGTACCAGGCTGCAAAATACAATGGCAGGCACATCAGAGAAGCTCACACAGGTGAAAAAAAGCAAAAAAAAAGCTGATCTGTCTGCACAACTGAACTGCTGTGCCATTTATTTTTAAACACCCTCATTGCTCATGATACTTGCGTCTGCCTTTCCTCTCTCACCCACACTGGAGCAGCTGCCCTACTTGTGTGAAAAGGGAACTTCTGAGCTCCAGCACTCATTAGGATGATGCCTCACGCAAGCAGGCTCCGACAGAGATGCCTGCGTGACAAGTCTCTGTGCAAAAGGCAAAAATGACAGGGGTGGGAGAGAGATCGTGACAAAGCAACAGTCAGTGTTCAACAACAGCAGAAAAACAACCCTGGGTCAGTTCACCTAACCACAGACTGACAGTGACAAGAGCAGAAACTTCAGGGGAAAGTTTAAAAGGTGGAGTAAGCTGATACCAATACCTTCTCTGATACACTTTCCAGCAGTGTGTGGCTTAGAGATTTCTGCAGGCAGACTCATAATTGCCAAATAGCCCCTGACAGACAAATCCTCTGAATTTGCACAACTCCTTTTAAATCCATTTGTATTTTGGCCTTCACGGGGCAACAAGCTCCATGCTGTAACTATGGGTCATGGGAAATGCTTGCATTTCAATGGCCACCTGGTAAGTTCATTGGTGCCTGTATTTCTTCTGCATCATGGAAATCAGCCAGCATTCATACCATAATCACCCTTTCCACCCCACTCACTGCCATTCCAGGGGGAAAAGGAGGTTAGCACAAAGAGGAGAGTCCTCTTAACATGCAATAGTAAATGCCCTGGGTCAGGAGTTCATTATTTTAAGATGCTTCTTTCCTAGGGCATTATCTCAATAGTTTGGGCCACTTTAGAAGGAAAAGAGAGATTATATTCTGGCCCAGGCCTGATGATCAAAAAATGAAACTTCTCTACCAGCTAATGACAGGTCTGGGCAGAGTGCTTCTGTAAGTTATATTGGTATTATCGGTCCAGACAAATCCCACTGAATAACAGAGAATAGGGCACAGAAAGGAAGGAAGGCACCAGGGCACACGCATTCCTTCGAGCGCTGCTGGCTAATAAATCCTGCTCCAGGGGAAAGAACTGACAAACTCAGTCTGTCTGGTTTGTGCACTGCTAAATTAAAGCTGATATATGGGAGATTAGTAAGAAGAGCTGTAATAGGAAAATGCTGTCAGGACAAAAGGGAAGATAGGGGGATTTGTGAGGAAAAACCACTTTCTCTGTCCACCCCACCCTGCAGATAGCTATGCATCAGTCAGACTAGAGCTACAACCACCTCGGAGCAGAAGCAACTGCCTACTGAGTCCACCACCTTGCCTGTAAAACCAGCTGTCTGGTTGTTTCAGGAGAGGATGCAAGACCCTGAGGTTTCTTCTAACTGTACCACCCTAAGACATTAGAAAAGGACTATTCCTTGCGGCCTGTGTGGTGGCACTCCCCAGAGCCTGCCTCTGTCCTGGATCCCGGGCAGCCTGACAACAGCACTGATCATCAGCATCATCCAAAGCAGGGCCTGACAGCTCCACGGTTCCCTACACAGTGGCTGGGACCTTATGCTTTGTGGAGGATAGCAGCTACACATGTTTCTGAGGAAACCTTTGATGGGTCTCACAGGGAATCTGGGTGCAGGCCCCCAAGGGTGGGCTCTGCTCCCAACTAAATAGAAATCCGTGGGCAATAATCTGCACCCTAATAGGAAATTCATAGCACTTTTTTTTTCTTCTTTGTTGAAGCAGAATCATAGATTTAGGGTTCATTTCTCAGTGTTCATTTCCCTGGCTCCTGACCAAGTTTACTTGCGCTGTGGCACTTTCCTTGAACAGCTCAGGTCAAACAAAAGGAATCAATTCCAGAAGCAACGCTAGACTCAATGCAGCTCTCAAATTAGAAATAACCCATCCTCTGCACAGAGCTAGCTAAATAGCAAGCAGAGTGCTGAGATGTCCCTCTGCCCGTCACACCCTGGCTAGTGTGAACAGCAAAACTCACACCTGAGAGCACACAGAGACTTAATGAAGGTTTCAGGTCCCTGCTTTCAGCCTGCTGGACTATGGCAGGGACAGGCGGTGGCTTCCAGGACACTGCTGCTCTTCCTCGCAGCACCACAGGGGTCTGCACCAAAACCTGTCTTGAAAGGCAGTACAAAGAGAGAACAGTGTTGCATAGAGATTTCATTTCCGTTAAGCCAATAGCATCGTGGGTTATTAGAAGTAATTTTTCCATCCAGGACATTTCAGGCCCATGACAAACACTTCAAGAAGAGGACAAAGGAGAACAATACTTCACAGGTTCTGTTTTCAAGCCTTTCCTTTCAAGTGTCCTCTAAGTCTCAACACACGGTGGAGTCCACACTTACTAGTGTTGCATACAAATCTTAACTACCAACTCGATACTGGCTAGGAATTGACAGAGAACAGAAAGAACAAGCCCGGCTTGTTCCAAGACAAACTCTCAGTATAGGTTGCATTCCTGGTGTTCCTGTCAACTCAGAAGACCCCTACATGATCTGCTAACCAAATCCATGGTGGCTCTTCCTCTGCCTCTAGGATAGAATATAGTATGCTGTACAATCATGTTGCACAATGTTTGTGCTGCCAGAAAAGCTCCTTAATGAAGAAAATCAAAGAATTTATTCAAGCTACCTTGCAGTGTAAAAACCTCTTTTCCATGAAGGTGGTTGGGCAGTATTAAAACCTCTGCTAGGCAGTGCTGTAAGCTCCTGTAAATACAGCTGTAAGGTCTGTTCCGACCTACTGCCCTGACACATGAGTAAAATTGGATAAGTTTTAGATTTTCATGTTCAGATTTACTCCAGATAGGCAATGTGTTTCAAGGACAAGGAGAGCTCCTGATGTTAGCACATATGATCAAACCTTTCCCAGACACTCCATCAAAGCCTATCAATCAGCCTGAATTCCTGCTTATTGGGTAGACAGAGTATCCCTTTTTATCTAACTTCAGTTTTTTGCTCTGCTCTGTTTTCTGTCTCTGTTAAAACTAAATGGAACCCAGCCTAGGGAGTGTGTTGCAACCTATTACTGAGAGACCTGCCACTCCCTTTTCACCACCTTAATTCATTTATTACAAAGGAACTTACTTTGACCTTCATCCTTCCTTTCTGCTTGTCTCTGCTTATAGCTTTGCACTGAAACTAAGCAAACATACCGCTAGAGTAGCCAACTGCATCATCAGATCAGTTTGTGGTACTATCACGTATTTAATGACAGAGCAACTCCATCCCTGACCTCACAAGGCTTCCTTGCAGCATCATTCTCCCACTCAGCTGCTCACTTCACCCACAGACACACATGCCATTTTTGAGGGCTGCCTCCTATCAATTACATCCTTGGCTTCGTGTTCCTCTCCCTTGAGGAGCTCTTGCACATATTACAACCTTTTGTGCTGGCATCAAGCAGTCTTCTGTTGTTTAGAGGCACTTGTTTCCTCCTCTGGAGCTTAGCGCTGTACGAGTGCTGGGATTTCCCTCTTATTCCTCTTGCTAAGGGTGAATCTGTCTCCAAAAGCTCTTCCCCTCAAGAAGCTCCATGCCATAAGAGAGAGAAGGGGGATAAAAACATTGGGTGGAGAAACATAGGGTTCTTTCTGGCGATTTTTTTTTGATCCTGCACTCAGAGGGTCCCTGAGGTCAATTGTACCTACCAAGGACACTGCGTTTAACACCTTAGCAGTCCCCAGTGCTTAACATTTCAAGTGATTAACTCTGGAAAAAACTCGTATTTAACTCATAAGATTAATTCAGCCTCTCCTCTTGCCTATTGCTTTACCAGCCTCTCTTGCCTCTCTTCTGTCAGTGTTTGCCTCTCGCATTCTTTTTCCAGGCCAGGCCACTGCAGCAGCTTAGCCCTGCTGGCTTGCTCAACTTCATTGGCCGTGCTATAGAAACTGTTATATTGTGGTGTCGTCTCTTCCCTGCACATTATGTCATCTATTACAGTTTAGGGAGGTGTTTGGGGGCTCCTGTACTCCTTTCTCACCTCTATAACATAATACGTCTGTCCCTATGGTTTATAGCCACAAATTAGAGAATCCCATCACTTTAAATCACATCATCACGCTCCAGTGCTACCTACAATAACAAAGTCCCTATTTCTCCTCCACTGTGTGGGTTCATCAAACTTGCAGCTTGGGAGAGAAACTGAAAGGCCAGAGAGATTTCTGACTATTTCTATAAGGCTGTATGAGAATTTTTTCAGTGACTGTGTATCTGCAGCTCTCAGCCGTGCTGAAAGCCATAATCACTAGGCATGCATTCACAAAGAAGACATCAGCCCTTTCACTCGGTGCCCTGGAACTTATCTCTCATCTTGAATGCCACTGCTCAGCTCAGCCTTGGTTTGCATCCCATTCACTAATACAGAGATACCTCTGTGTCCATCACACCCCTAAGAGACTTTTCCTGTCCAACCCAGTCAGCTCTGCAAATACTACCAGCAAGCTGCTGGCTCACAGTTTTCACATCGTTGCACAAAGCCATCTTTCTTCCCCCTAGCAGCTGCCTGCTTATTACCTTTGGTTAAGGCAAAACCAGTCCCACTCTGAACAAACATCTCAGGTTCATAGACTTTATACCATCTCCCAGATGGCCGTTTCTCTGACAGCTCCTCACTAGCTATGGGGAAATGTAATGGAAGAATACACAGCAGACTCTAAATCCACAACTTAAAGAGTGTCCCCATCAACGTTACTGGCACCAGTGGGTGCCACAACTATTGTTTTATCCCTTAAGACACTTCTAAGGACCTGGGAAAACTCTTCTGTCCCTGGATTCTGTGGCTGAGCTCATAAAAGGGTTGTCAGTCACATTTTAGTAGTTTGAGATCAATGTATCACCCCCTTGGCATTTTTTAACATGCTGGTTACTATGCAGCTTTTCTTTCCAGTTATGATACTTAGAGGGAAACCTAATATTCAGGCATACACCTGCTGAGACACCAGGAGGACTCTGAAGCAGTAGATGTGTGCAACCTGATCTCTTACTTCTATCAACCATCTCAGCTGAACAGAAAGCACAACACACCCAGCCAGGAGCAGGGCCACTTAAACCCATTAGAGTGGTCTTGGCTGTGACTAAGCAGCACAATGAGATTAGGCAGGAGGAACGGGGGGGATGGGGAGGACCCTGCAGCCCTAGGTTTCCAGTCACAAGATGTTAAGCTCTACACATAACAAGAGCAAAATGTGGATGGGACATAGGGCATGCTTTGAGTCCAGGGGACAAGACAATTTTGCTTTTTCTGCAGGAGTCCTGTTTAGTTTGCTGCAGCCCAGATGTGGTCATATACTGTCAGTGAGGGGCTCCTGCAGGAGAGGAGAGGGCAGCATCTGGGTCCGTTCAGCAGAGGCACCTACCCTGAGGCGGAGGGGAGAGTGTGGCTGCCACAGAGATTTGCCTCCTCTTTGTGAGGGGCACAAAGGGATTCTGAGTCTCCTGGATTTAAATCCTGGCAGAGGTCAGTGCCAGCTTCTTTTCAATATCCCCTAAGAAGGTCAATGCGATAAAAGCTCACCCCCTCAGTACTCAACAATCAGCGATTAGCAACCACTTGAGCAGCAGCAATAGGTTCTCCTCCTCTCCCCCAGTTTTATTACCCAGCAAGTGTGTGAGTGGGTTCAAAGGAACAGATGTCTTCATTGTGCCTTCCCCCTCCTTTTGCTCACAGGAAGAGGTGGAGCAGAGAGAAATTAATTTCCTCCAAATTATGTTCTTAGCCTACTGTATCCTCTCCACTATTCAATGGTCACAGAGCCAGGGAGGGAACTGCAAACTTCTGACACTGCAGCAACTTACGCAGAGTGCAAGTGACTAAAAACTTTTATGCTTTGCATACACAAAACAGCCTCTTTATCCGATTAGCACCCACGCTTTATTTAAAAATCTTTGTGGTAAAAGTAAATAGAAGCTTGGTAAACACATTTTATTTCATCTTTGCACCCACCTGGGCTTGGGTTTGTGTTTACTGGGTGGTTTTTAGCCTACTAAGGCATACCTCGGCACTCAATAAGCACCATTTTACTGCTTAGCACCACAGCATGTCTGTAGTTCTGAGTGAAATTCAAGGGACCATAAAGTTACTCTATCATTAAAGGGAATTTGGTAGCAACACAAAAGCGCTATTAACCCAGCCTGTACTGCAAGCTCTTCTGTCAGCATTGCCAAAAAGTGCAAGAGATGCAATTCATTATTAGCAAAGTGTTGCCATTGAAAGTCTTTAGTATGACCCCAGTCTTGGGGGTCCCCCACTTGGTCCTTCCTTTTGCTCAGATAAAGGCAAAGGTAGAAAGAAGCCTTCCTAGCAAAAACTACAAGCATCTTGGCAAGATTTTGCTGGCAGGGTCTGCCCTTACTAACCTGAAAGGACATCAAGTCTCCTGTTTTGAAAGGACCAGCCCCTGCACTTTGAGCTGCACGAAAATCTTCAGTGGCTGCCTAGAGAACAGAAGACACAACATCAAATACAAAAGAAACCAGGGAGGCACAGCGGGGACCCAACTGCCTTATTTAATAATTACAGAGGAAGAGGCAAGCCAGACCGTGCAAACATTGCCCCCTCCCCAGGCAGCTGAAGTCTACAGGCACAGAGCATGGGGGGCACCACCCACCATTTAAAGGACCACCATCTCCCATGGAACAACAAGGTTATATCCAACAGTATGCAGTAGCCCAAGCATGCCACACTTGACCTCTCCCAAATTACCAGGAGATGTACCAGGGGCATTGAGTAGAGACTGCTGGTTTTGGATGCTTGCACAGGAGATCTTATTTATAGACTATAGTCCAGAGCTAAGCAACAACAGGGAGGTATCCTGATTTCTAATGGAAGGCAGGTAGAGCTTAGAACCATAGAGAGAGCTCCCAGAGGACAGATACTGAGAGGAATTGTCGTGCAAAGGTGCAATGGGTTTCCCATGGGAACAGAATGACAGCCCTGCATTTCTCATCTCCACCCCCTGCTGACTCAGCAGTCACAGAAAGAAACCGCAGCTCTTCCTGTAGTTAGTTCTCTTCACTAAGGCAGAACGCAGCATAGATTTCAGCAGAAGACTCTGACAGAGCTTAAGTTTTTCCAGAAACAGGAAGGGGACACAATCCCCACCACCACCTGTAGACATTTCTTCCCTTTGATGTATCCATGCGTGAAGCTACTAGCACCCCGTGTTGTGGCTGCTGGAGGCAGCTGATACCCTGCAATCATTCTGCATAAATGTGATTTCTGACAGTCATAGACACAACACCCTAGACTCCACATTCTCTGGTGCCAAGACTTGCTGCTCTGTATTCACCATAAATGCCCTCTGTGCAGTAAAAAAATGTGTCTGGTTCAGCTGTTCATCAGTCAAGATTAACACTTCCCTATTATGGGCTACAAAACAGCCAGTTTCTGCTCTTTGGGCTGGATTCCCCAGGCACCACCAGCACCACACACTTCACTTGGACTTCACCCATGTATAAAAGTTTAACTTGATTTAGGGTTAAAGCACTCTGATTTACAACATCAGCAGTATAGTCCAAAGAGCCACCCTGTTAGGACATACTGACTGAATTTGATCAAGCACTTCTGCTCATTCTTTGCACTTCTCAGTGCACATATAAATAAGTTTTAAACAAACAAATGTGCGTTTACAGTGCTAGACTTTCAGGCAACTGCCCAGTACCATCTCTGGCATGAGTATGTGTGTATATCTAACCTCAAAAAAGCTTATTCCAATGGGTTTCTGGGAGACTGCCAAGTGTGACTGTAAAAGGGAAAAATAGGTGAGCTAATCACATTCCTATTTATGAAAACAGAATTTCTTCTTCATCTCAGCAGAAGGCGGAAGGAAATATATTTGGCCAAGAAGACCCCAGTGATCTCTACACTGACGGTATTTGACAATAAAGGAACACTTGGAGTGGGAGAGGCAGTGTGTAATTTGGGCTCAGGCTGCGTGTAAGCACCTCCACATATTAACCAAGCCTATTCCAATCACATTTCTGTATTCCTTCCATGCTCCTGCCCTGGTAGAACCCAGCTCTGGACACACATCTTCAGTGCCTCCCTGTCCTGATGGCACAAGACCTCTGTGTGCATCCCTCATCCCATCACTCTGCTAGACCTTTGCTAAATCAAAGGGAACGGTACCTGCCACGGCTGCAGTTACAGACACGGGTGGCAGAGCCAGCCCAGCATTCCTTTTCAAGTTATTCTTTTTCTCAACCCAACAACCAGCTGAGACTTCTGGAAGATGTTTTGGCACCAGTTTCAGCTGAATCATCTACCAATATAAGCCACATCTGTTCCACACACATGATCTGGAAAGCATCTTTTCTTTAGCAATTTCACGAGAAGGTAAAATTGATAGCAGCTTGGCTTGTGGCCTTGAGCACACAGCTCAAGGGAATCAGCTTTTCCAGTCCAGACTGCAAAAGGGAAATCAATCTAGTTTATTCTCTGTAACTCACCAAACCAGCTCAATTATTGCTGGAGACAGTGAGGAAAGCCCTGCCAAGCTCCTCAACAAGGGAACTTCCAGAAACAAATAAGACAAACCCTGAAAGATGATCAGCAGGGATTTTTGCTGAGATGCAAAGAGAAGCAATCAGAAAACCAAGCAACTGGGAACAGGATAGCTTTGCCAAATGTGTATCAGATGAAACAGAACTGCTGGTTCATTCCCTGCCAAGACCTCACCAGATTGCATAGGCGCCTCTCTGGCCTCAGTACCAGGAGCTATATGAAAATGTCTGTCTGCAGAGTAGTCTTCTGGGGCAGAAATCTTGGGCAGCAAAGCCAGCTATCATGTTGCCTCTTTTTTGAAGCTTGACATTTGGAAACCTGGCATGTACAACCTTGCCTGCAGTAATCATAAAGTGTATGCATCTCCTGACGTCCAGAAGAAAAGACTAAGAGATGAAGGAACCTGAGCTCCTTGCAGTGTGCTCAGTACCACCAGGCACAGTACACCATTTCAGATCAGTGACTGAGCTCTCAGCTCTTCAAAAGTCAGATTAAAACTCCTTGCTGCATTGGGACAGAAAGAAAAACAGAGAAAAAAAGAGAGATTTAATAGCTTTGCTCATTCACACTCGTCTGTAAAGAAAAGCTGCAAAGAGTTAAGTAGAGACTGGCCATAGATGACGTTTTGTCCTCATCAACCTTGGTTGCATGCTTTCAATACCAATGAAGACAAGAGTCAGAAGAAAAATAAAGTGAGAACGGGCAGATAAGGGGATTTCACAATGATCCAAGCCAAACACTGCTGTCTTCTGCTGTCCTTGAGAAGGGAAATAAGAGACCTTTTCAGAGAGAGGACTGGAAGTACAGAAGTGATATGCCTAGGAGCATTTTAGGTTGCAAAGGCCACATTATGACCTGAATAATAAAAAACTGCTCCTTCCTTTTCTCCTGGGCACTAAAAACAACAAAGAAAACTTGTAAAAAAAGAGTCAAACCTTCCATTTGCTTTCCTTCTCCCTCCTCAACCACCATTTCAGTATCTCCTAGATCTAGTCTTCCCTTGTGGCAAGCTAGCACAAAGAAGGGGTTTTTTTTTACTTCTATAGTGCTAAGGTATAGAGAAAACTGAGCCGGTCTGGACAGGAAACAAAATATGCTGTAAACTGCAGCGGATAGAGTGATCAAAATTAGTTCAATAATGTTTTTAAAAATAAAATGAGGGAGGGAAGCAAACATCTTTCTAGGCAATTAACAGGACATAATACAATTGGTTTCAGAGTTAAGCTGCAAATGAGAATCTATAGTACCATTTTCAAGCTCAGTCCGAGGCGGCAAATTTCACATTAAGAAGACTGTGGTGACTTGGTCAGGCCCTCTGTTGCGTCCATCTATCTTCTCAACTCTTCACTGTCATGTGCAGAGACTTTGGTTTGTCTCACTGCTTGGAAAAGTGCACTTTACAAACCTACAAACCTGTCAAGAAATGCAGGAACCATTGCTCCATTTACAACGCATCTTATCTAGGAAGAACCTTGTATAAATCAAGATGCTGGGGACAGGAAAAGCTGAACCAAATATTGAAGAAACACCGTAAATTACACTGATTTAGAAGAGAAATAAATCCCATCCCCAAAGACTACAGTGGGAAGAACTGCATCAGAATGGGTGTGAAAGGAGACAAAACACTTCTCTGTTACAAACTCAGCTAAACCTAAAGCACTGGAAAACCGTGAACTCCCTCCTTGTTTTCAAATAAATCTTAGTCTTTTAAATGCCTACTGTTGTTGGTTCAAGATTCTGTACATAATGGGGGGAGTAGAGGGAGGGCAGGGAGCAGAAACTAACTTTATTTTTATTAAAACAGTAAAAATAAAAATAGATCTCCCCAAAAGCCTCCAAGCTTACCTTCACTGCAGGAATTAGGAATTTGTACAAAGTGTCCTTGACCTGACAAAATCACAGTTTAGAAGGCGGCTACACAGCTGCAAAGAAAAAGTGGACAAAAAAGAGTCTGTATGCACATTGTATGCCACGTATACAGCACCACGTACATACCATGAATCACAGTCAGCCAAATGTTTTCATAACTCATCTCGTATATTTGTATCCAACCAGTGTGCACCAATTAGCCATCCTTTCCAAATCGCTAAATACAACAGTTATTTATGGCTAGAGACATTTTGTTTCAAAATAGCCTAATGCAAAATTGCAACATTGAAGCGAAACAACCAGATATTGGTTTGCACGTAATCCCACTGGCCCAGGAGATCAGCATTCCTGAATTATTATCATTTTATTATTGGAGAGAAAAGAGCTTTGCTTTTACAGAAAACAATCATCATGCAGTTTGGACAGAGAGTGATCCCACCTCCAGATGGATGGAGAAAAAGAGGGAGGGAGGATGGGTGAGAGGGTGAAGCTGGAGTGCAAACCACATCCTGCCTATGAAATGGACACAACTGCTGCGTTTTCACTGCAGGCTGAGGCTGGACAAGTAAATGTGCTTCTCCCAGGTCTGTGCAGAGAGATGCCACCAGGGAAGATGAAGCTCTCCCTGGGTGGTAGGACATGGTTGTGTTGTGTCATTCTGGTGGCTCTGTGAGCTGTAAACGCATTTCAGGTGTTCACAGCACTCCACTACCAAAGCAGACTGCAGTCTGGGTTCGCACTGTGCGGGTACCTCATTTAGGAGTGCTTCTGGCAATTTACAGGTAAGGAAAATATGGGTGCTGGGAAAAACAGGCCATAAAAAACCAAGACTATTTAAATATAAAATAAAATGCAGCAAAGTGCACTCTGTGGCCACAGTAAGTCCCTTAGGAATCCTGAGACACTTCCTGACAGATAGCTGGTAAGCACAGACTATTTCTTTCTCCCTTAGACAGCTAAGAGGATCCAGCCCTTCCCACCACTTAAAATTCAATACCGTAAGAGACTGCCGACTCCTCTGTACATCGGAAGCAATGGGGGAAGCGAACAAAGCTGCTTTACTTTCCTCTAATCTTTCTCCCTTGTGTGCCTGCACCAGATGGTGCCGAGCTGCAGGTTGGAGGGAGATAATAAACCAAGAGGAAAAAAAAAAAGGTAATATTAGGTTATAAAACAGCTGACCTTCAAATATGACGTCAGCTCCTGTTTAATTGATGGGACAGGTCCAGACAGACAGACGCATGCACACTAGGATGTCCGTATTCAGCACCTTCCTTTCTAATATGGGAAGAAGCCATACGGCAGCGCTGTTAAAACGGTCTCTTCAAACTTTACAGGTTTGAGAATAAGCAGAGAATAAGTCAGAGTCTCCACTTATCTTGAGACAAGCAGACCCACTTGGGGAAAGCATTTTTGATGAATGTGGTTTTGCTTAAACCTCTGGTCCAGTGTCACCAGTCTCTATTGATGATAGCCTGCCTCTCCCACTGTAAGTGAAGTGAAAAAAAACCCAGAGTTAGAGAGCACAGATCTTCCAGAAGAGGAAAATTATCAAATACAAGATGGTTTTAAGGTTCTGGCTACTCCACTCCAGAGCTTTGCTTCTAGCTGCCATCACCGCAAACACTGCTAGGAACAGTAGTTTTAAACACCTTGTTGAGGACTGGAGTTACCCCGCTGTGGCCAAGCACAAGCTCTGGAAAACTCTGACACAGCATACTGTAAAATTTTGCAGCCTTTTCTGATATGCTGCTCTCAAACATTTCCCACCAGCATAGTGCTGGATCGCTATGTTGTACCATGTCCAGCTTTGGGATAAAGAAAGCAAAACACACTAAATAGGACTCACTAAATAATACTCCTGTTGATGAAAGAAAGCCCTGTGCTAGGCTACTACAAGGAAGATGGAGCAGTGTGAAATGTACAGGTCTGAGGGGGAGAAGCCCTGGGTGGCTCCCTGTTTCCCCTGCAAACACATGCAACACAGACAAAGGCAAAGAAGTCCCTCTCCTTGGCAAAGAAGTCATCTCCTGTCCACCTGCCACAGCTGCCTCTGTGCAAGTACCTGAAAAGGGCTTTAAGACTATTGAGTGGTTGGAGAAACATCAGAATCTGGTTTAGTGCGTTTAGTGCTCTCCAGGCAAAGGTGACAGACAACAGCCTCAGCTAGAAGAGCACACATCTCATGTCACACTGAAGGAAGCAGCCTGCATTGTACACTGAGTCACAGGACTTCATGGTTATGTTTTGCCAGTCTCAAGGGAAATCTATATAGAGGCTCCCAGCAGCAAGGGACAAAGCCACATTGAGTGACAACACTGAACAGTTCAGTATTTATTAGACATGTACAAAAATAAAATAGCTTGCTGTAAGCAGCTCAGTGCTGAAACACTGAATTTCAGTTTTCTTGCTGCTTCAAAGATGCTTCAATCGGGAAGGAACAAAGCCAAGAGCTGAGCCACTAAATCACTGTGTCCCAGCAGAGCGTCTGCACCCAGACACCAACACAAACATCTCTCCATCACATCACAGCCACACCGGGTCTGCCTGGCTCTGCTCCGTAGAGCTAGACAGACGCCTGGACACTGGCCAGCACACAGGTCCCTCGCCAAACTACTGCTTCCTTGTCCTGTGAACAGCCCTCTAACTTCTTCTTGTCCTTCTCAGAAACCAAAGGTTGCTGGCAGGGGAAATGCCTTCCTAAGAACTTGGAAATTTTGCACAGATCTTGGAACTGGGACAACGCTGATTTAACATCTACCATTAAAAGCAGTTTAAAAGTTAATGGTCAGAGCATAATAAATCCTATCCAGGCATTTTCAGCTTGCAAGCCAGGCCATCAGCAAGGCAGAAATAGATTTGCTGCAAGACAACCAGGAACGATTTTAAGTGTGTTTTGTAGAGAACAGAAGCCCTGGATTGTCTCAAACCACACAGCTTTGTCCAGCACCTAGCTGAGAAGACATAGGGTGAGGAAAGGAGGTACTCAAGCAGCCAATATTTGCCAGTTAAAATAGATGGGACCAAAAAATAAGGAATAAGGCAGAACAAAGCTGAACTGTAGTGCAAAACTGGAGCATTATGCTCCTTGGTGCAGAACTGAATGGCAACAACCCTAAAAATAACTTTATATTTACCTTCAGAATCACAGTGGGTTCTCATTTGGGTCCATGTTGCTTCCTATACTGCACTCAGCATCTCAAATAGCTCTCACTGCCTAGTTATCAAGTGTGGCACAGAACGCCTGCATGTGTAGGGACTCCAAGCTAACAGAGTTTAGATGGAACTCCAAGATGCACTGTTGGGATCTTTCAGAGATGCTGGTCACATGGTTGGTCTGCCATGTTGAGGACACAAATTGCTTTGCCTTCCTTTCTCAGCAGGCTTTCAAAGTAAATAAGAGGACCTTTTACCATTCACCAGAAGCAGAGACAGAGTCTGACTAAGGAGTGCATTTCTTTACCTCTTGCTACAAAACAAACCCACACACTCAAGCTGCCTTGCTGTGAGAGACACACACAGCAAGACACACAGGACAGAGCTGTGGACAAAGCCAAGCAGGTGGTGGGGCCTGTGTAACCAGCTTCGTTCCTATCTTCCTCCCATCTGGGTCAACAACTAACCTCCCACATCCTCCAACGGGAACAATTCAAGTAGCTGGAGGCTAAGGATGGGGTTGCTTCAGAACGGAGAAGACATCAAAAGAGAAAGGTTTGCATCAGTGATACCAGCTCCATCCTCCCACAGCCTCTCTCCTCTTACCTCCTGAGATCAATTGCCCCTGTAATTTGGGGCAGTACACCACTAACTACAGCCTCTTCAGTATCCCACTCACTAAAGTTTTAATTCCTTAAAAACAAAGGGATCAGGAGAGGGGATGATGAAGGAAGAGGGGACATGCTGTGCTGTGCCAGGGAAGGCAAGAGGCCTCTCTCCAGATCTCTGATGTTGGCTCCTAATGGAACCTTACACAGGAAAACAAATCTTTAGTTAAAGAATGCTGCAACCAACCACAATGGGGCTTTATTGTGGCAATACCAACTCCACTGCAGCTTCTAAAGCTCTTGGTCGAACAGAGGGTGAGCAGCTTCAACCCCACACCGTGCTGAAGTCTGCATTCCTAAAATTCCCCAGAGCAAGCAGGCGTGCTCAGAGTAGGCGGCTTAGTAGCTCAGGGGTTATTAGCTGAGAGTTCAGGTTCAGATGTACCACGGGATGGAGGTCAGGGCATAGATACGGCTCCTTGTCTCTCCTGAGCTTTTATTTAAAAATCTTCACTGCTTCTCAGCGTAGCATCCTCAGTGTCCTCTCTCCACCCACTATTGCACAAAGCGGTTTTTGCTTGTGTTCCTCTGGTCATTATGGCCTGAGTAAGTGCCGTAAGGTCCCTGGGGCCAGGGTGCAGGAGATCCACACAGCAGCAGCCTCCTGGGAGGTCTCAGGAAAACAGCAGCAAGCAGCTTCCACCCTATCCCCCTGATAACCACTACATCAGTGTGAGGGAGGAGGATAGTGTTAATGCAGCAGGAATCAACAAGCCTGCTTGTTTCTTATTCCAAAGCGAAGACAAAGGTGGGGTTTGTTCAGCTCGGCAGTACAGCCAAGCCTTGCAAAGGAAGGCAGGAAAAAATGTGGGTATTTTTGATTTTGTTTTGGACTGAGTCCCTTGAAACAGGATACGCATAGGAGTATTTTATAAAGAAAAGCAAAAAAATGGAAATGCAGAAGAAAAATATTTGTAAGTGCTCTATACCTGCCCAGTAACACTGCTTCTCTGGAGACAAAGGGGACTGGGAGGAGGGGATAAAACAGGGGAAAAAATCCAACGCTTCAAGCTTGTTTTATCCTAATTGCAGGATAGGATAGGACAGGAAGGAATCACTAAACATTTCTGAGTTTTAGAACAGAAGATAAATGGAAACAAACATTTGATTTTGGGTTATATTTTAGAAACAATATGGCACACTAAGGCTGAAAAAGCAGAGCTGAAATGTAGCAGGGAAGTCTGGACATAAAACAACAAAATATATAAGTGAAAGAAGGTCCCTAAATCCCCTATTCTTCCAGCATAGGAACACATACAGCAATTGGAGAAAATGAACCGTGAAGGTTGAGATTCAACTCCTATTATTTGGTAGAAGTTCTCTGACAAATCAGTTTGCTAGTTAAAACACACAAACCTTTTGGGTTTTTTTAAGCTATTCATTTGCAGTGTTTAATAGGAACATTTTCAGCCTTGGACCCTGAGCTGCATTTGGCAGCTACAGTGCTAATAATAAACTGTTAAAATATCCTGCTCCTTCAGCTGACCAACTCCTTAAAATGTCTTGTGGCAGAAGCCAATGTGCTGTTTGATCAGGAAATTAGTTGTCTTGGAGACATCTTCACATACAACAGCAACTCAGTCAGTTACTTTGAGTGACGCCACCTAGCAATCTGCACATTAACTTCAAACAGAAAATAAGGATATCAAAGACACTGAAAAAGAAATCATCACCTGCAAGAAACATGCTGTTCTTCTCCCATACACTGTTAGCTGAAGGGAAAGCTGTAGCAAGATGAGAGTTTTGATCTCAAAATGCACTGCTACCTCCCTGCGTAATTAGGTCACTAAGAGGCTAATGGTACTCCTGTTCATACAGCCATTTATATGAAAATTATAATCTATGCTGTTCTTTCAGAATCAGTTTCAGGTCAAACCTGCATACAACACTTCTAAAAAACAAAAGTTACCAAAAGGTTAGGCAAAGAGGCAATCAAGAACTGCGACCACCTAGTTATAACTAAACCTCACCGATCAGAAAGAGGGTGACAACTACAAAGCATGCCGACAGTTCTACAGCACCGGGCATCAGTTTACAAAGAATATAAAATAGTGATTTCCAAGGTAAACCAATAAACCCAGGTTGTGTGACCTGATTAAAAAAAAAAGATGCTTATCTTAGTCACCCTAATGGAATGCTAAAATGCTTGCAAATAAAAAGTAGAACCAATCCTGCCCAGCTCAAAGATACAGAGAGATGCATTGAACTCCCTCTCACCAGCTCTACACACACACAAACGCCAAGGCAGAAAGCAAGTCAAATGCCAGACAAATTAGATCCATGCCAATGCATGTATTACTCCATGTTTGGGATTCGGGATTACGAGCAATAGGACATAATGTCTTTAATCGCCCTCAAAACACATCTCTTGCCTGGCAGTAGGTCTTCTGTTGGGCTTTCTCCTGCCCGAAAAAAACAGATTGGTGCTCTGGCAGGGACTGGATCTAGTGGAACGTGGACCAAAGCATCCTCAGTTCTCTTTAGCACAGGGTCTGATGATCCAGCATAGTCAGAACTGACAGATGTTTATTCCCCTCCTGAGCCTAGACGCCCACTAGAGATGGTGTTCCCCGAAGGCAAGCACAGAAAGGTGCACTTAATGCATCAATATCTTTGCTGACACATTAGCTTCTGGAACCACAAATCTGTTCACTGTGGATCTGTGTATTTGCAGCACAGAACATACGGGCAAGTCTTCTGCATAATTTTCTTACTAGTATCACATCTGACTTGGGAGTAGTTCAATTCCTGTGCAAACAGGGGTACATGCAAAGGCTTAAAAACTGTCCCTGTACAGAACACTCCTGCCAACAGCTCTGGATAAGGGGAAAAAGAAAAGCTTTGTCCCAGCTGTAACGAAAGGTTCCCCTGGGCAGCAAGAAGAGTAGCTTTGCTCACAGAATATTTGCATCTCAGCTGAATTAGTTAATGCATGTTGAACACTCTGAAAATTGTGAAGTGGTTTATAAACGCTAAGGATTGTTATTTATTATTGTCTTGGTGCACAACAGCGGAAACTAGTGCCATTTACAGACGCAAATTAAGAACAACAGGAGGTCCATCAACGTGCTGTGGGTCTGGGGATTTTGTTCATTTGTCTCCCCCACTCCTGTTTCCCTCAGACAGAAACCTCTTCCACAGGAATCCTGCAATCCTCACCGAGCAGGGCTGGCCTTGGCCCAGGGAAAACTGTTAGAGTGGAACAGTTCTGCTGGGAGAGGACGAGAACTCCACCTGCAAACCCAGGTTATTCACTTCTCAACAGCACTCTCCTAAGCTCCAAAGCACTGTCATCACTGCCCTTGATGGACAGCAAACACTTACCACCCAACTTATTTGTTTGGGGTGAAGTAAGACAGCAAATAGAATAGAATAAAAGAAAACCACGTACTCATTTCATGGTAAAGAAAAGGATACTCTAAAAAAGTTGAGAATTCAGAGTGGCATATGCTGACACAATAGAGTGATTCATATACAGGAGCGATTTCTTACAAGACTGGTCTCAGCATAAGAGCAGATTTTAAGACACCGATTTCTTTACCTGCATTGTTAAGAGGCAGCTTAGATAAAAAGATGATTCTAAACTTCCTGTCTGCAGCTTGTGTGAAGGACTGAGAGGGATTGTCTAGTTTTTAAAGTAACCCAAGAATGGCAAATATTTCCAGAACCAGAATTTAGGTTTAAGAAGATCAAAAGCACCTTTTTTTTTTTAACTTTGATTTTTGAGACCAACTTGTAACTTAACTCTGCAGCTCTGAAAACGTGCAAATAGTTTTGCTAAGTTCTTACCTAGATCACATGAATCACTCTCCAATTAAAATAGCTGCACAGGCATAGTCATTCTTTGATATTACAAGCCTGTGTCAAAGTGGTTATTTCCAGTATAACGTTGCTGCCTCAATGGCATGCTTTGCACATTCACAAAATTCACAGGATATTGGGAAAAACTGGGGCTACAGGGTCAAGCTTTTACAGACAACTTAGAACATAAAACAAGGCTCTGACAGATGCTCACTCAAATTGTAATGGCTCCTTTTCCTCAATACTGCACTTAGATGTGCATATCAGCACATTGAAAAAAAAAAAAACCCAGGCATTTAATTCAGAAGATACAGCTTGCTCTCAGAGACATGCTGCACTTGCAGAGAGACTTGCATGCCTCTTATTTTCCTCAGGTTACTGATTGCTTAGCACATGGTTTCCCTACTGTCTATGAAATACAGACATTTCAGCAATTCAAGCTTTGAGGGCCAATATCAAGGGGCCAATATCAATACCTGATCTGCCATTCAGCACACTGTATGCAACTTTCAAAAGGCAAATTTGAGAGACAGAAGGCAACAGAGCCCCTGAAGTGTTGTTACAATGACATTCCCTCCTCTATTTGCAGAGCTGCAAATTGTTTTACAAATACCATTCAACCAAAAGTTTAAAATAAACAGCAATTCACTGTCCACTGGAACAGAAGCAAGCTCTGCTGGTTGTACCACAAGGAACAACCACTGGAGAGTAGCTGGACAGCTACCCCTGTGTACAGATCTGCACCCATAGCCAGGCTTCAGAATCATATATATAGCAAAGAGCAGCAGGTTTCAGCATCACTGAATCAATATAACCACACCGCTCTTCATACTGGCAAGGAAGAAGTGTATTTAGAAGAAGATTATGGTATTTCCACCCCTCCTCCCAGGACAAGCCTTATTTCATTTGAATGCAGTCAGTTATCTCCTTTGTTTGCACTCCAGATTCCTCAGTGCACCAGGCAATGCTGTACACCCACATTCAAGAGTGGTAATGTACAAAAAAAGTTTACACGAATTGGTCACAAAGTACCTACAAGAGCTTGCAAGCTCCTGCAAAACATCCTCTAGAACAGGTTCCTGTCACACTGAGCTAGGGACAGAGATTAGAGTTATCAGCTTTGACACTCAGCAGGAATATGTCACAAAGGATTAAATCATTATATCATGAAGTGTCAGCAAATGCAGCTTTCCTGCTGTTCTACCACTAAGTTATACATTAATTAGTGAGGTACAAAACAAACATGAAATATCTCCAAGCATCTGCCTGTGGATCAGGCCCAGCCAGAGCTATTATCACAGGATTCATTTCCAAGAGGAGTGACCGAAAGCATCACCAGCTCTTCAAGAGATCCACTAAAATGCAAAGAGTAGAAGTGCTGAAGGAAAAAGCACAGAAGCTAATTGCAGGGTTTGTCTTCAAATTTCTGATAGCTGTTTAATACAACTTCTTCCTCACAACCTCAGCACCCGATATTCCAAACAAAGACATATATGCACCATTGAATAAAAACATCCTACCTTGAGAGAGGTGTGAAGCAGTGTGAAAAGATCCTACAACATGAGCAGGAAACTTGAGATAAGACATTTTAGAAATGTAGTAAAGCAAGAACGACCTTTGTTATTTCTAGATGCAACTGCAAGTGTTTCTGAGCTGCTCAGCAATTCTGGACCAAATCTTTTATGAATTCTCACTCTGACAGTGGGTGGAAGAAATTCTACATGGTCTGACTGCAGGCCATGGTACAGAAGATCCAAGCAAACCAACAACATCCCACACATAAACCTTTCCTTTTCATCTAAATTGTGACATTAGAAAGGTGTCATTAGACAAAAGAAAAAAAGAAGATTCTCTGCCAATTCCTTCTGGCTATCCAGCAGGACTCCTAGCTTTGGCCACATCTTGTATTTTTCCCTTGCTTTCTGTCCAAAACCGCTGCCTTCAACTGCTTGGCATTGCCTGACTCTGCCAAATTACACCAGCATGCAGACTGTCACCAGGATGCATTCTTTAAACTAATTTGTCCTGATTGTGCCTTGGGATCCCTTCAGTATAAAGTAAGATTACTTGCTAGAACTGCCTGCCTGGGCCAGGTCGTAATCTGTCTCTCAGAGGTTGAACTGTACTTGATCTCAACACCACCCAATGTCAGAGCAACTAATTGCCTTCACTGTTTAAATCTTTTTGAGATTAGACTCTCAAAAACAGACTTCCTTTCCCAGCGTTAGTCTCAGAGGGTTGCATAGTTAAACATCCTATCATGAAGAACAGCAACACCAGGATGTTCGACTATTCTGGTATCACCCCACTTCTCGCAGATTGCTGAAGCACAGGAGATGAGCAAAGCTTCTGGTAGTACCGAGGTCCCACAACATACGATTATATTGAGAAACTTGTGCAGGTCTGTGTAAATTTGGGGGCAGCTCAGAATGGAACACAGGTCTAGGGTGTCCTGACTCAGTGTTTTACCTACAGAGTGATTTTCTTAGGGTGAAATGGATGCCACCCACCTCCTGTGCTACAAGTTGAAGCCACCCAGTGCTGTGCAAACTTCTGCCCACAGCCCTAAACATGAGTGGGTGGAAATAGCTACCATGCTGTTTCAAAGTCACAGATATGATAAACCTTAAAGTAATTAATCACCCCCACTCAGTGCTATACAAATTGCACTTTCAACATCAGTATGCTCATAACAAAATGCATTAACAACCATCTAATTAAATGCTTTAAATTAGATTAAATTCATATTGTCTGACAGGTGAAATATAATGTGTTAACAGGATTGTTGTGAATTCCTTAGCATCAAGTGTTTATTAAAAGCTCAAGTGTCAAATATGTTGGGGAGAAGGGAATCTATCGCAGTGAAACTGAACACTACAGCACATGTTGATTCCCTTACAAGCAGAAAGTCACTGAAATGGTGCTTTGAAAGAACTGCAGAAAGTTTATTTAATGCAGAAGTACATGATTCAGGGACCTGTCAGGTTGGCTGAAGTACTAAGGTGCAGATTAATCCACTTGGTCCAGGACAATTGCTATTTGCAGTAAAAGGGAATGCAACAGAATGGTAGAAGTGAAAGCAAACACTGGTGTTCTCTTTATTAAAGAGAGCAAAATCCATAGCAGCATCTGTCAATTGGAACATCAGCTGCTGCTGAAAGATTTATTTTGAATGCCTCATAAGCTGCCTTCCAGTTGCATTAGCAAAAAAAGAAGCCAACCTTCATATTTTTGTTAGTCAGACAGTAAGACAGGTTTGTGCTAACAGAAGTCATAAACCTTCACTGGATATAAAATCCATAGTTAGGATGGGAAACCTATGAAGTACAGTTGCAAATTCCAATAAAGCTACAGTTCAGTCTCCTAGACTCAGATCATACTACCAGTGATAAGAACAAGACTAGGGCAAATAACTTGAGACATCCACCTAAAGGCTATTTTTCAGCAATCTTACTCTTGCTGCCATGCAGGCACACTCCTCTCAATAAGGAATGTTCTGTGAGTACAATATCCAAAGCTGCCTTCAGCTTTAGCTCCCGTGACAGGCCTCCTGCTTTTCCAAAGAAAAAAAGCAGGGCAGATGCCCTTCTTTGCTTGCCCAGAACTCCATCTACTCTACTGCTCCTTTCATACCCCAAAGACGGGCAAATTAAAGAAAGTCTAAATGTTATAGAGTATGTTGTGCAGATGAATGGATTGTTAGTCTCAGGGAATTTTATCTCCTTGTTCAGAGGATAGCAGGGAAAGCTGCTGATGAGAAGAATTAATGTTTTTCTTTTAGGATATGGAGCTTAACCCATCCCAGCTGTAAGTTGCTAAAGGAAAACCTGGCTCAGGAGGTATGTTATCCTACGTAATTCATTCACCTCTTAAGCCTCTCTTTTCATAGGAAATGAGCTACAGCTCTTGCTTCTCAAGTTAGTTTCATACACTAGCATCACCCAGCCATAGGTAATGGACTCAATGGCTGGTCATTTTTCTTAAACTCAGAGACAGTTCAGAGGTCTATGCCAGAGCCTCTACCTGCAGCTGCCTCCACAGGGTCTCACACAGACATGCCTGCAGGTGCAGTTGTCATCTCAATTACTGTTCACAGTGTTATGCTGAAGGAGCTCTGGCAACTGAAGCCCCCTTCACTGAAGGTGAGAGCTAACGTCTTGGCCTTAACCACATTTCTTCCTAGCACTCTGTCACTTCATTGACCTTGCAGAGTACAAACCACTAGAGTCTGATCTGGACAGAAAAAGGAACACAGGGAAGGGTTTCAGAGTTGTGCGTGGGAAAACCATCTTCGCAGCAAAAGGACTGGGACGGTTCAAGAAAAGATGCCAAAGTTTTAGCTGTACAGGAGATGGTTAAAGCCTGTAGGAACTTGGTGTTTGTCAAATAAACATTAAGAAAGACAATCCCTACTACCCAAAAGACTTGCACAGCTTGGAGATTCCCTTTGAGAAGTCCAGCCACGACTATGACATCCTGAGTCTCCTCTAGACTGGACTCTACCCATGGGCTGCTCTGGGTCTCCAAGTACACATCTGTCTTATAAATTACCAAAACTATAATAAAACATGTCCTCCAGCCTTACTGAGCAATGTTGTATTTGCCTTTAAATTAGCTTCACCTAGAAAAATAGCCAGCTGCCTACAAAAAAGTTGAACAACTGGTTTCTGACTAGAATTGCTCCAAATGTTTTTGCATTCATGCAAAGTCATGTGGAAGAAAAAAAGGAAAAGTCAGAAACCCAACAACTCACGTATCCTGGTTACCATCCTCCAGTATAATTATAAAATTGCCCTTAAAACATAATTGCATAATTGGGCTTGGCAAGTATTCACCCAAATCTTTTACAAATATTTCCACAGACTGAAGGAACAGGCAGTGGGCAGTCTGACAAGCCTGCCACGAGAATTTGCGCCCTTAGGACATGTTCCTAGCTATTACACTAAATACTTTGCATCACAGACTAATGTTTCAAAACAGTAGTTTAGCAAGTGAAGTACCAGCATCTTAAAACAAATTGAGTGAAAGATTTTCACGCTATTTTCACTGCACACATACATGGAACAGCAATCCTTTTGAACAAAGAGACGGGGAAGGCTACCGATCCTTTCTAACTAGTTACACGGAAAGAATCCCCAGTGACATGAAACTGGTTGACTTCTAGTAGCTATCATCAATTAGAAGCTACCAATGCCTTGCTAGGTTGCCTTACCAGCATAGTACTCTGTCCCTTAACAAAAAAACAACACAAACACCCCACTACCTCAAATGCGAATACAGAAACATGCAGCATGCAGGAAGAGGAGACCCAACAGAAGCCAGAAATGAAATCTGCAATACAGTAAGGTTGTTTTTAACAGCTGTGCATTATGCATTCAGCAGCACAGGGAATGCCAGCAGGGAGCCTTTATTAACATAGGCCTCAGAGTACAGTGCGCTCCTATCATGATTGGCCTCTCTTGAGAAAAGGCACACACACACAAAAGACTTAACCCTAGAGAGATCACGCCAATCCTGTTGCTATTTCATCAGCTCGACACCACAACAGATACCAAAGAACCTCCGTGATGTATCACAGACAAATAGGTAACACTTCCGACAATGCCTGAAATCTAATCGACAATAGAAGGTTTCATCAGCAAGTTATGCCAGGCAGGGAAAGGGAGAAAAAATTCTGCACAAACCCACAGAACAGAGTCACGCTACCAATGGTGTTCTGCTATACAGACCTCAGGTACAGGGGAGAACCATGAAACGCTCCTCTTGTAGAAGACGCTGATAAAAGCAAGCTGTTGTCAGGACACCTGTGTTCTCAGCGCAGCAATCTGCACCTCCACTGCACATGTTTTAGGGGCCCATCAATCCAAGAGACAGCTGGAAGCTTTGCTACAGATGCAGGGTCCCATCAGGGTAACTCACTCCATTTGGTGAGCTGGTACTGGCAGCACAAATCTTTGGCCGATGCCAGCTCTGCCTCCACTATGAGATCTGCCTCTGTCACAAACACTTGCTAGTGCTCCCAGCTCAGCACTGGGCAGACACCAGAGAAAAGGGAAATGCTCTCAGAATCAGCTCACCACCCCTCCTGTATCAGGTGCTGATACAAACACTCTAGAGGTCTTGTCATCAGCTCTAAGTTGGAGCTGGCGGCAGATTGTCAAAGTGCTGCCTCTCCTGGTGGGCAGAAGTGAGATGCAACCACCAAAGTGACAAAAAGATACACTAGAGGCCTGGGAAAAAAAAAAAAAAACAAACAGCCCACTTTAGCACCAATTTAAACCAGTCCTTCCCCTGGATTGAGGAGGGGAGAGGGCAGTGAGAGGAAAGAGAATGGCATGAAATGTTCTGAGCATCCCTCTCCTGGGTCTGCAGAGAAGGAAAGGGAAACAAAACATCAACCTGAAGAGCTTGAAAACTGCTCTAGATGACTGAACACCAATGTGTTCCTGGAGTGGAGGAAACAGCTCTGTATAGTCTGTATTTATTCATATCTCTCTGCTCTTTTCTCATCTCTTGTTAAGAAATAAAACACAGAGTCAGTATCCCTAATAACATGAGCTGGGTTGAGGCAGCAATAGCACTAGAAATTTCAAGGGGCTGTTTAATATGGAATGTTGTCATTCCCAAGAGCATAATATATGGCTTTTTTAAGACAAGCACATCCGTGCATTACAACACTTTTAAACTTAGGTGATGAACAGAAAAAGACGGGTAGTGTTTATTAAAGAAGCTTCCTGGAAGCACTTGTACTGCAGGAACAATACTCTCTAGGTCAGGTACCTCTAAAAGGTTTTTAATATGAGTGCTCCACACCTCTCATCACAACAGCAGCAAGTGCTTTAAAAATCAAAATATCATTGACTGCAATATCATCACTTGATAAAAATACTCCTTTATCACTCTTTAGGCACAAAAAAAATCCCACACCTTGTCACAGGGAGAGTAAGTAATTAGCTCCTTTCATGACTGGCAGGCAGAGACTTGGTCTCTCAGTCACTCCCAGCCACCCACTGCCCAGAACACAAGACTGCCTTTTATCCAATTGTTTTCTTGATTAAAAAGGCCTTGAGGCTCAGTTATACCTGTGTCAAAGAGACAAGTAATGATCAGGCACAGTCAAGTGCGAGGAAAGGCACCAAAAGACACCTGTTGTCTCAGTGTAGGGTCTTAGCAAGACCATATGGTCTTGGTGACTATGAATGGGACGCCCAGGAACTGCCCACATTCAGAAAATACTCACTTTCCCCACCAGGTAGGTAGGCCATTTGCAGTCCTAGTCTAATGCCCAGGGCACAAGTTTTTGGACAAAGGCATGACAACCAGTACCTCTCTCTTAATTTTATCACACCTCAACTCTTGAAATTGCCCAGAGTTCAGTCACTAATAGCCAGGGCACGACAACACAGCCAAAAAGGAGTTAATACAAATAGAAGGAAAAGGTCTGACCTAGAGGGCAAGCCACGCAGAGTACAAACATCTGAGAATCCGCACAAAGTCTCCTCGCCTATCATTCATCCACCAATTACGCACCAATGTAATTAAATCAGGAAAGCTACGTTTAATTTTCCTACCATCACCCGATGAGATAAGAGCAGTACGTACGGGAGGGATCAGGCACAGGGGAAAGAGCTATTTATTAATAAGTTAAATCCTTTTAGATTTAAGAGACTCTCTGGCCAAGAAGGGTCTGATCCACAAACACAACTTCTGGGTCTAATTAAGACAAATGAGACACCCCATCTCCATTTCTGCTCTGGGCTTGGTCCTCGAGTCTCTTCTTTTATTCAGAAACAAGTCTCATTGAAAATTGCCAGGAGTAACAAACAAAAACACAGCTTTTGTTTAAAGCAAAGTTTTAATTTATATATTTAAAACTGAAGAAGACTCATCTCCTAGCCATTATATTAACAAAGATGGTCATATTAATTTACTTTATTTCTAAGCAGTCTAAGGCTCCCAGTTTTCATAAACAGCAAGGCATTTGGGTGCATTTGCAGAAATGCAAGGCACACTCCAGCCTGTTATTCTGTCTCTCTTCTTTTGCCTTCTCTCGCATAAGGCAGGAAGAAACGCTGTGGTCCCTGTCCCCTGCAAAGACCAGTAATGCTTAAACAGGATCATATAAAGCTTTTTCTACTTGCTAGCCACACACCCAGAACTGCTGCTCTGGCTGTTTTCTCTCTACTCTTTTTTGCTTCATCCCATCCAGCCCTGCTTCCTCAGCCAGTTATTTAAAGCCCTGATTGAAAAATGTGTCACATCATAATAGTGGATGACTTCCACAGGATCAGGTTTTCAATAACAAAAATCCTACAGGCTTTGATGTAGCCATGGCTTCACCACATCTTTTTTTTTTTTTTTAAACAGGAAGGGAAAAATATTTATAACAGCAACTATAAATATACATGCTACTGACTTTTCAACTTGTTGTCCTTGTTCTCAAGCTAAATTTAGTCTGTTATATCCTGTCCAGCCCTGGGTAAAAAAGCAATACACACTCAAAATTGTGCAAATCCCACAGCAGGCAATTATACTTATTCAGGTACCTTACCAGATAACCAGATGGACAGGTAGATTCTCATTTAGTGCGTGTAAGTACGCTCATGGCTATAGAGGAAGTGATTACCCCCCGATACAGAAAATAATTATTATTGCAATAGGACAGCTCTCTGTTTCTGAATAAGAAAAGTGATGCAGATTATTCACAAGACCATACACTTGGTTTGTGCCAAATATCTTTTGAAGGTGCATGTGCACCTCTGAGCTACAGAGAATCATTCACCAGCCACACCTGCTGTTTACCTATGTCCTTATTTTACAAGCAGAAACGTTTGAGATACCGATTCAAACCTGGGTGACTGATTTCAAGGTCCAACCTGCATGTGAAAGAGCATCTTTTCGTATCCTGAAGGTTTTCATTTCTGTGAGTGATTTCTTAGTCAAAACAAGGTAAATATTTATCAGGAACTGACTACCTAGAGACTCAGAGTTGTTAGTCATTCCACTGGTAACCTTAAGAAGCCTTAGTCATGCCAGAGCCCAGGTGATTTCTGCAAGGACCAACACGTTTCACCCTGGTTTGAGGATCCCTGCCCACGATTCAAAGTTTCACGCAGATGAGGGCTCCCCGGCCACAATCTGGTTTGCTCCACTCGCAAGTTTTGCAACCGAAGCAAAGAAATGCCGTTCAGAGGATGCTCCCGTACAAGCATCAGCCCGTCTAAAATCAAAATAAGCGGTCCAGAAAAAAAATACCTGTGTTTCCTACAGCCTTGATAGTTGGGGGGGGAACAATAAAGGGTCGGGCTCTCCTCGCCTCCAGCCGTGCTGGCTCGGCGTGTTTCTCGGGCACCGGCCAGCTCTGTGACCCAGCCTTTCCTCTGTGCTTATAAACACATCGCTGCTCGAGGCTGGGTGGACAGGACAGGAAAAAATAGTTTCCCGGGGGTGAGACCCGTCCTACGGCCGGGGACCCCCCAGCTCGGCGCGGAGAAAGGGTCCGCCGGTGCCGCACCATCGGGGAGCCCTGCCCCGGGGGTCCCCGGCCGGCATCGCCACTGCCCCCGCCCCGCACGGTCCCTGCCCTACCCAGCATGGAGAAGATGAAGTCCTTGGCCGTGTGGATCTCCAGGGCTCGCTGGTCGTCGTACTCCCTCTGGTCGTGCTTGGTGAATTCCTGGATGAGTTTATTCAATTCTTCCACCCTGGCTCCCGATCGGAAATCCAGCTCCGGGAAGGGAGGCTTGCTGTTGGTGCCGGCGGACCCTGCCTTGCTGGCGAGAGGCGCCGCCATCTTCATGCAAAAAAAAAAAAAAA
>JAHREE010000255.1:247959-337621 GCA_033628505.1 Tringa tobata | reverse complement strand
TATAGGGAAGCCCTATAGACATTAATAGATAGTGAACACTTTTCTATAGGCATTGTTTTTCCTCTAGTCTATACAATTCAATAGCGAATTATATTCCTGCTATCAAATCCCAAAGGATAATTCAGAAAACCATTAGAAAGGATCTAATTCTCTGTAATTTTCTGCAGTAATTAAGATAAAAGCTTTTCAGGGTCTCCTCTATTACAGTTCATGGGATTTTTCCACAGGAAAATAAATGATCAGTTTAAATTCTCCTTGGTTACTTAAGCAAAGTAAAGCCAGTAAATTCTGGAGGTTTTTTCAGATAAAATTTCCTTTAATTTCCGTGGGAAATTTACTTAATTTGGGGAGAGAGTGAGGGCCAAGGATTAGGCTCCCTGTTTGTGATTTTTACAACAGGATAACAAACTCCACCTTCTGCTAGAGCCAAACAACCTGAGTGATTTTGCTTCTTCTTCCCTCTGGGCTGGCAGGGAACTTGTGCTTTGTGGAGGCGTTGCACACAGCAGCAGGTCCCACTCCATTAACACATGGAGGATCAGTGTTGTGGGGAACTCAGAGCTCTGAGGACCATGGCATGTCTGAAGATCTGCAGAGTGCTAATTGAAATACTGCTAGTGTTTTTCCTATGATGTGCTTGGAAAGGCATCTGAGGACCAACTCAGCTCTGTGCCTACCTGTATCTTGTCCAGGAAGCAGATATGCTGTTTCTAGAATGTTGTGCTGTCCTCCTGTGAAACCCAAATTTTTCTTTGTCCCTTGTCTCCACGTTTGCTGCTTCAGGAGAGGCACTAATGACCTCTGCAGGGAGCTCACTGCAGAGCCTTGGGAAGAGGTCACACATATGAGAGAAGAATAGGTCATAAAAGCCATGCTGACATATCAAAGAGCTTAAAGGCAAAATTCACTCCTGTGCCATGCTTTGTTGGAACTCCCCTTGTGAGGCTGTGACCCATCCTTTGGGCTACATAAAGCTGAAGGTCAGACCTCTGTGAAATCCTGACCTTGCTGACAACAATAAGAGCTTTTTCATTTACTTCCCTGGGTTTCTGGTATGAGAGATTTGTCCACAGCCCTGTCATAAGCCCACTCCAGGTAGTGCCCTCTCTGCCCATCCGAAAGGTTTTTCCTCCAGCCTCCTCCATTCCAGCCTCCTCCTCCACCACTCTTTGAGGCTGATAGGGAACTGCCCACAATAAAATGACAACAGTAATAGCTTCTTCTGTGTGGCATTTCTCATTCCTGGGTCTCTTCAGAGGCCAGTGTTTTAATGTCACTGGCCTTTTATATGCAGCTTATAGCTAGCTCTTCCTCAGAGAAGCCAGAGCCAAAGCTGGGTACAGAATGCAGCACTTTGGATTTAGTGGTCTTCTTTGGTTCTTGTATCTATCTTTCCCTATCTCATTATCTGCCTCCCAGACAGAGTGTGAAAGAAAGCTATGCCTATTTCCAGGAGTCGTAGATGGCAGACCCCAGCTGATGGTACAAGAAGGTCATTAGTGGCTAGGAGGGCTGTGGAAACCTGCAGAAAATGGCTTCTCAAAGATGTTCATCACCTCTGCTCCCCAGGGGGCTTTCAAAGGTGCTAGATACACTCATCAGTAACAAGTCTTCCTGCTGGAATTATTGTTCCAATTAGCCACATGAAAAACATCTTCCTGTTTTCTCTCCACTTCAAACAGATCCTTCCTCTCAGTGCGTGGTTCCCTCTTCATCTTTATTCCAGAGTGATTTATTTAATCTGGTGGTGCATTGCAAAATTTCCTGGCCTAACATTGATACCAATGGCCTATTTTGCCTCCATGTACCAAAGTGTGACTTTGATTACATCACTGTCCCAGCCACTCTAAATCCCAGCCACTTAGCTGCAAACTTAAAGTAGGTCGCAATGAGTTCAGAAACAAATGGCTTACAAAGCTAAATCTTCTCTCCAACACGTCAATGGCAGTACTGTACAAGCAAGTAAACTGTAAATCCTCACAGCACCACTACAGAATGTCATTGTAATACTCCAGAGACAGAAGAAGAACAGAGCACTCTCTGAATTAGCTGTTTCTGCTTTTATTAATTTTAATGGCTTATGCTTGATACTTTATGAAATTACCATAGCTTATGAATGGTGCTCTTTCTTCATTTGACACTGGGAGAGTGGGCAAAGGATGTGACTCAAGGGTTTTTCATTTTGCAGCAGACTAAATTGTTCTGTGACCTTAAGCAAGCCACCACGCTGTGTGTGCCCGCTTCCCCACTTGCCGGGCAGAAACACTGTTTGCTACGCAGGTGAGTTGAGTCCTGCTGGCCCTAATTCATCAAGTGCCTTAACAGTTTGCCTACCTTTGAGGTCTTGTGGAAGTCCTCTGGGGAACCTTGCTGTAGCTGTTGACCACAGTGGACTTTTTGATGCTCTGAGCCTCCCCGCTAAACTGGAGGATCCAGAGCATCAGAAAATCCACTGTGGCCAACAACTACCAATAGTAATTTCTTCTCTACATTAATTTGATTAGGAGTTTCCACATGCCTACAAAGTCCTCATTTCAAAACAAATATTTTTCCATGTTCACAGTGGCAGAACTCAGACTGTACCAGTACAGTTTTTTCCAGAGTTTCCAGGGGGCTTGTTTTAACTAGCTGTACAAATATCCATTCAGCTGTAGCCAAACCATCATAAATCATTCCCTGCTATCTTTACGGACAGGTATTTTATTCCTATGTGACAGTGAGTCCCCGCATGTTTGAAAGCCTTCTTCCCGAAGGTGATGTTTGCCTTAGTGCACAGTGTAAGCATACCAGAGCTCCCACACTACTTTTGGCAAGATTTTTGTTGCACACAAGGCTTTCAGCAGCCCCTTTACATGAATGAATTTCATATACACAAAAAAACCCAAAAAGCTCCTAGTTTCAAGATTTTGAGCTGAATAGCGCTGTGTAAGTGCCTAGAGTTATTTTCAATTAACAATATCTAATTCCAAGCACACCATGAATCACATTTTTCTTCTCTCTTTAGAGCCAACATATTAATCCTTTGAAACAAAAATGGCTGCATTTTAATGAGAGTTTAAAAGGGTGAAAGTTCTGCTCTAGTACACTGAGCATAATAGATTATTTTTGTGATGTATATCTTCCATCCACTCCCTTTAATTTGCAGAATAATATCTGGAGAGCAGCCTGTTTTATCTCTGGTCTCTCCTCATTCACTCCACTTAGCTTTCCGTGTGTGTATCACAGTTAATTTGAAGCTGGTATTTGTTATTCCTTATGGGCAATATGTTACAATAACACCAAAAAGATTACAGCGTTGTCCTCTCCAGGCTGGCTTGCACAAAGTATCTCAGAGAAGTATTTGGTTTAATCGTGGTTTTCCACATTAGTTCCTGGCACCAGAACATAAGGAACCCCTTGTTAGATGAAGTCCTCAGCTGACAACATGGGGCATTAGCGCGGGAGAACATTCCAGTGCTTGGCACAGACCCCGTGCAGGTCTGCACTGGGTTGGCCCATGTCTGTCCTCCTTCGTTGGCAGCTCAAGTGGTTTGGAGGGGAGGGGATAACCTTGTCCACTAATGAAACACAGTAAGGCAGCAGGCAATGCTAGCAGTAAGGGTAGGACAGAAGTTGCAACGAAGGAGGAAATTTCCTTCCCCACTCATGCAAGATGCCAAGCCTGATACCTTGTCCATGTGCCTTGCCTGCACATGGTTGTACCCACCTCCTCTCCACTGTGATTTTGTCCCCTCATAGCCTGGTTCTTTGTTGCTTTAGCACAGAGCTCTGAACTAAAGTAGAGGAAGCAGGTGAATAAAACTAGACAGTGGCTGTGAGCCCCGTGTGATAGCAATTCAGTGCAGATGTTTGTGTTTTCCACTGATGTATAGGCAGCTACAATCTGACTTCAGAGTCGTGAGCTGGGCAAAACTGACTTAATTTTGTGGGAAAAGGGAGATTTGAGGAAGCCTGTATAACGTTAGTTAGTCCAAGGTTTAAAGAAAGAACCTACCTTTCTGCTGAAAATCAAACTGAATGAAATAGATATTTCTCAAGTTCCCTTGATTACTCTAATCAGGGCGTGTAAACAACATGCTCCTAGAGGAGAAGAAAATGAAGACTTTAAGTATGCAGAAGAAAGACTCTAACAGCTGCTCATAGAATAGTAAAACAGGAACATTTTGCAAAATGCTATGGATAAAGCTGCAATAAATCATGCTGTCAGCCAAGCCAGTCCAGGTATATTATAAACAAAAGTTATTGAATCATTGACACCCACTACATTGTGTGTAACAGGCAGGCAGAGATGGGCAGATCCATAATGCAGGGGTGTTATGGAGATGGATAGATGGATGGCTGACCAGCATTTTGGCTGTAATACACAGTTGCTAGTGACGGTGGTACCCTCTGATCTGTGTATCCCTTTGTGTTTATGCTCTCCACAGGTAATTTAGCTCCTGACTCCTTGAGCTATCCTGTTATTCCTTTCTCAGTTCTGCTCAGTTATTGTTAATGGACTGTGACATTTTAGTTTGCTTTGTTTTAAGTATATTTACTCAATTTCCAGCAGGAAAGCTGTAATAGCAACTGTGCCTCACAGCATGTTGGAGAGTTGACACTGATGACTGTGTATTAAAGCCAAAAGGTGGGTCAGCCAGTCAGTTGTCTGTCCAGCACTAGTACGATTTACCGTAAAATTTGGGTAGCTGTCACCAGTTCTCCCCATATAGCCCCCTACAATGAAGATGTCAGGGGTAAACTAAATCTCATTTTCTTGCTGGCAGGTTTCTTTAATTACATCAGCTTGCCTTTTCTAACCAGCCTACATTGTGTTGGAACATTCCACTGCAGCGTGGCTTCCCCAAGCAGATCTGTGTGAGCCTGCCAGAGTAAAGAAGTTTTGAAGTTGCTTACCCATCTACTTGAGGGTCCCCCACCCCAGAAAGGAACACAGTCAACAACCATGCACTCTCCAATGAAAGCAGAGGGTGAAAAGGTGCCTCCAAATTTAAAATACAATTTTACGTGTGCAAATCCTCACAGATGCAAGAATTTGTACCTGCTCAGTTACCAAAATTAAGAATAGGATGGAACTGTAGCTATAATAATGAGGCAGACGATGACAACACAAGAGCACCTGCCAATTATATTCATACCCAGGAGCCATCAGATGTTGTGTAGTTCTATGTGAAGTAAGGTCATGCAGTAAATGCACACATCCTCTGTCAACAGTCTGCTGAAATTCTTAGTCCACTTTGGATTATAGATGCATTTACAGTCTCTTGCATTACAAGTGTTACCATAAAATCACATCCTTTCTTCCATTCAATTTGCAGATGTGCACAGTGCTCTCCTGGACTGATTCATTGCAGTGTCTCCCTGCTTCTCTGCTGGGTCAGGGCCTCCTGCAATTTTCTTCCTCTGTCACATCGACTTACCCTGGCTGCAATCACTCCAGAAGCGGCTGATGTCACTTGTGTCCAAATGAACTGAGGACAGGAGAGAGGCAGTAGACAGGAAAGGACAATGCTACCAGTGTTAGTACACTGATTTGTAATGATGACTGGATTCTCATGGCTCATTTAGACAGAAGTAAATGAAAATTAATTTGCTAATGGCAATTAACCCTATAGGCATAACAGAGAGCTTGCAAGACCTGATTCTGTTATCACCCTGAGAGATTTCAGATGCAATTTTCACTGAGTTCAATAGAATTTCTCTGGATTTAGCAAGGAAGATCAGTCCTAGCTTTCAGCGTGCTGTTTAAAATATACATGAGAATTCTCCTCTCCATTGTGGCAGAACAAAAGCCATTCTCACAGCTCTAGCTGGAGAGGCTTTGGGGCAAAAAGCATGTCAGTGTGTTACCTCAACTGACTGATTCCTCTGCTGCACAGATGAGCAAACCAGGAGTCATCAACTTCAGCTCATCACAGGAATCAGAGCACCTGTCCCTTTGCACTCCGTGCTCTGCATGAGATGAAAAAAAAAGCAAGTAGATCAGTGCTTGTGAAGCAGAGCAGCGAAGTGAAGCACTGAAACAGAGTCTCGCAGCACCCCTGGCCTGGCCTGACCTGATCTGACCAGTCCCTGTTGACCCAGATTTGCACCTCTGCCAATTCAGGTAATGAGCATCAGTTCAGTCCTCCTATTCTCTCCTAACCAGCATCTCCCCAAAGACCAGAGGCGGCTGGCTCTTAATAAGTGGTAGGAGGTTTTATTACTTTAATGGGGTGAAAGAGAAACTGGATGGAAGACAGGACTTCAGAGTATCACTTCCAGACTGCGTTTCAGCAAACCAAGCATTTAGCAGCCATACTGGTTCCCACACTCAACCCAGTACTACTGCTGGTTCCTATTCACTCGCTGCAATGAAATCCCTCGCTTGTACAAGGGTCTCAGACTTCCCTTAGTGGCCCAGCAGTGAATATACAGCTTCATTCTTTAGCCATTTTTTTCTTCATAAAGCCAGACCAGTTCCCTATTCTGGTTCTTAGCATGGGTCTAAAAAACAGTTGCACTGATAAAACAGGTGGAGAGAGATGTAGGGCATAAGAATTCCCTAAATTGTTGCCTTTGCCACATCTTCAGAGCATGAAACCCTGCCCCATAATGAGATCTGAAAGGACAAGAGCTGTATCAAAAAAACCCACCTAAAATGAAGGATCTCTGCCTCAGAGAGCTCTCACACAAGCGTAAGTCTGTGAAGAAATACAGAAATAAGGAAATATTGGCAAGCATGACAGATGGAGAGTCCTGCACCCACATTCACCCAGTGTCACATTCCTGTTGGTGTTGTAGGAAAGAAGACTTTCAAAGAAGTAAAAATCACAGTTTTATTTCATACTTTTCCTTTCATGTGGAAGGCCTGTAGAAATCTCAGATTTGTATCATCTGTCACAGACATTGGCATGGGTTTAGTGGACCCTTCTACCTATCTAAACCTTTCTCTGTGAGAGTCAGGGCATCAGGGACATGGTAGGCATTGTCCTGCAGTCTCGCCATATTTAAGTCAGATTACCCTTGACCAAGCTGGATAACTCTGCAGCCATTTTTCTGGTCTCTTCTCAAAGCCAAATACTGAAAGCTACAGAAACAGAGCCAGGCTTTTGGCCACAGCCAGTGAAAACCCACACATACACAGAGTGAAAGACCTAGGAAGATTTCCAGAGTCTCAAAAGGCTAATATTTGCCTTGCTATATTTCTAAATATCATGAAATGCTTTGCTTTTATTGTAGAGCAGAAGTAAGTGTTGGGATTATGGGCACTAAGGATGTATTTACTCATAGGTCTATCAACCATAAATAAAATATAACTTTTCCTTGTACTACAGACAAAAAACTTCATGGCAAAACTCTATTCCTGATGCAAACAAATTTAGCCCAACAGTTTCCTGCTCCAAAAAAATTGTGTATTTTGTCATCTTGGCTGCAATGTCACTAATATTAGTCAGCTAAAGCTCTCAGAAGGTTCTGGGGCTTCAGCCAGATGCTGAAATGAGGGTTTAAAAGACTAACTTTAAGCAGTGACACTTGGAAAGCTTACCTGGCAAAATTAAAACATATATTATTTAGGAAGAGCCACCAATACATTTTGGAGCTGATCTAACAGCCACTGAACACCTCAAGTAAATCCATTCATTGACTTCCCTCTGGTATGGATGGGTTCTCATGAGGCAGAACCCAGGATGAAGTAACAGGGTATTGCTATGATCGAGAGAGCATAGTAGAAGGGGATACATGGAGCTCCTGGCAAAGGAGTGCAGGCAGGATGTAGATTAGACTGGAGTTTCTTGGAGAGGAAAATTGGGCTCTAACCAACAGTCTTGAGCAATATAGCAGCCATTTCCTACAGCCTCATGGCCAAGCAGTTTCACAGGACTCTTCCCCTGTTCTAGTCTTTGCCCTTGTTCTGGTAACAATGTACTGTATGATCTTGGAGACTGCTAGTGAGTGAGATTTTAAAAGGCAGTCTGCAACATGGTAAGTTGCAGAATGGAAGTGGAGAAGCCATTCTTCCTTCACGCCAAGTGAAAGTGCTGATAACCCAAAAGCAGAGTGTCTCCCTCTGGGCAACCCTGAACCATTTTATGAAGCCAAATCAAAGGAAGTTCATACTTGGATACCTACTTAAATCACCTGAATTTCAAGAGGTGCTGCTCCCATGAACAGCCAAAGATTAATGGATTTATGAAGGTAAATGTCAGTACATTCTGGGTGAGAAGAAGTGCCAAGGCTCAGAGACAGGCTATGGTGAAGTGTGAATTCAGCAGAGAAGCGTCGATATTTCAGTCCCTCAGGCATCAAGACGGCTTCTTCTTTCCAACTGATTAGGCAATGAGGTGAAATATTGGGCTCAAGTGTAGCAGTTATTCACAGCTATATCTTGTGTATCTTTGCATTCAGAAGCAATTTTATTCATCTGTCCAGGGAAAAAATCTGGATAAATTTAAAAGCTGTATGGGAGGATGCAGCCACGAAGCACACAGCAGCAGAACCCCCAGCGCAGCAGCCTGGATGCTGTCCTAGGAAGGTGGCAAATGGGGAGTAGAGCGCTGGCGACTTGCTGAACAGGAGCCCCACTTTGTTCTCTGCACCAGGACCCATATCAGTGATGCTGCAACACTGGCTGTAGGGATTTAATTGTAGGAATTTCCCCCACAAGTCTGACTTAATGAGATATAGCAGTGTCTGCGTGCTGCTGCGCACTTATTATTAGAGGTGCTCATTTCCCAGGTGGGCATGTACTTTCCCATTTCCTTGGGTTAGAAAAACAATGTAATTATACACTGAATTCAAACCTGCTCTGTTTTAAGGAGAGGCAGTTTCTGATACGCATAATAAATGGATATCACGTTGCCATTGCATAGGCCACACTGTGAATTTCTCCTCTGTATAATTTTTCCTTCAGCATTTCAAAAGTCACTTCCATCTTTTTTTATACTTAAAGCCTAGATTCAATCAGTGGTAGCATAAACTTTGCAAAAAAAAGGTATCCCCAGCAGGAATTAAGAGATAAGTGATCATCTAGCTTACTAATTTCTATCCAAAGAGACAAACTAGTTGCACTGGCGACCACAGGAACACAACTGTAATCTGTCAACAGATTTTCACTTTCATGCATGTATTTTTTTTCATTTAATTTTCATTTTCTTTTCACTATTTCATTTAGTCATCTTGTACTTGACTGTGATTTTGCACAGTGGATATCTCATATTTAAAACATAAATCCATGATTTTGCTGTAAAACCATGCAGAACTCTCTTCTTTCTACAGCTCACCCATTAAAATTTCACAGATGGTAAATTCAAGCACTAGACTCATGCAGACCTGAGCTATAAACAAACTCTCTGGATTGGAAAGGCTCTGATTTTCACAGACACTTTACTCAGAAAGGCTTTGGGCTTAAAATGCCCGTAGTTGAGAAATGGAAATTAGGTTGTAAGTTGCTGGTTGGAGAAAAGCCAGCTCTGTTCTGCTTTGCTTCCATTTTGCTGGGCTGATCATTGACCCAGGGTGGCCTTGAATTTGGATGGAGAGCTCACTTCAGCACTGCACTGCGATGCTGCTCATGTGAAAGGCTACTGTGTCTTAGGGATGCGTAGCAGTCAAAACTTTAGGCAAAAAGTTGAAGAGTGACCTTTTTTGGGGGACCGGGTCTCATTCGAGATGGCAGGGTGAGCTCTGCAACTCGCACTTCTCTCTCCAAATTCTGCTGACATCCCAACCAAGTTCCTTTCCTTCCATTCTCCCCCAGGGCAGCCTTCACTGCTTCTTTTGCCTCCATAAAGCAGAGTATGTCCTCTTCCCAGCAGCACCTCGCACTCCTACCCCATATGCATGTGCAAGGATGTTCTGATTGCCTCCTCCATTGAGAAACAGTGAAAGTCTCCTCCCTGTGCCCTAGAAACAGGGAGTCCCTGCTGGCCTTACAGGCTGTTAAGATTTTGAATACCATCAGCTCTGCTGGCTTTGTGGGTGACAGAGCTCTGCAGACATCCCCTAAAGGCCTTTCCTGCTGTCCCCTCTATACTAATATGATATCTGGACTCCTCTAGTTCTGTGTGGATCATTTCCTCTCTCATTTGTCTCATCTCACAGAACCCTGGAGTACTGCTCACATTTATTTTAGGCTCTGGTGGAGCCGATTTCCCTGTTTCATTTTGATTTACCTTCATTCCCAGACGATTATGCTTCCCCTACTTAGGGAGGCCAGTTCTTGGATTAAATAAAATCAACTTGTTCTTAAGGTATTATTTTTGTTATTATCATTTTGCTTCTCATTCACTGGGCTGCTGGATAGCCTGCCTCCATGAGTAAACTGACAACTGCCTGAAAGGGTACCCTAACTATGCACTAGAAGTGCTTTGCTGCTGGTAAATTGAGTAATGGGAACTGAATACTGCTGCAAAACCTGGGAGAAGGGTATGTGCTTGTAAGGGTGGAACTGCCTGGGGGTAGGGAGTCAGCACCGACCAGCACAAGCTTCTCTTCCTGTCATCCATGCATTCCCTGAGCCCTTTGAACAGAAGGTCACTGGATGTGGGCGCAAGGAATGCTAGATTAAATGGGAGAACAAACGTGCTTCTAGGGCTGCTGTGGAGCCACTGAAGGGTGCACCTTCAGTTCTTACTCCACTTGCACTGAAGTCAATGCAACTTGGATAGATACAGCCATTATCTCTAGCCCTCTAAGATACATCTTCAGGATCCATGAACTGGGCTGACAAGGACATTACAAGGCTTATTTACTGGTGGGGGTAATATGCTTTGCTCCCACAGTTGGAAGGCACAGCTCAGGCCTTGCAGACAGAAATACTGTGCAGATTATTATTCCATACATCCAGCTGTAATTGAAAGAGCAAAGGAGACCTGTTCCCTCCCCCTCCCCTTGCTTCAGGACAGGGATTACGGTGTCTAAGGAACCATGAAGGAGAAAGTCTCTTGACAGTATTTCTAGTCTCTGCAGCCTGTTCTTGCCACTGTCCTGACAAGTGTAAATCATGTTTCAGTGTAAATCTGCACCCAGTACATCGGTCATGTCCGGGTGGCAATGTTGGCTATGCGATTTGTAAATCCACTGAGAATAATGTATTCGTGCTGTGGGATGACATCCCATAATAAGATTGTGATATTCCATAGCCCAAGATTTGCTACTTGTGACAAAGACAGATTTCATGAACAGCAAGGCTGCTGGGAGACCTGCTAGACTTAGGGGACATTTGTAAGCTGGGGATCCTTCTAACCTGCTCAGCCGTATCTCACATACAGGACAGACAGTTTCTAGTGCTTTTTAGACCAATCACTAAACATCAATAGCTATCATCACTTATTTGCATTCAAAATACCACACAGTGTTAAATAACTAAATGTGGAAAAGCACAGTCAAGAACTACATATATTTACAAGTCAGCCTATCATACTGATGCAACTACATTTAATATAGCAAGCACAATAGTAAAAAAAAATCATTCCCATGTCTAGAACAACTCCATTTATTCTCCTTAGAGATTAAGAAAATTAATCTTTTGTATAATGAAAATCTGCTTTTTTCTTTGCTCCCAGTTGTAGTTTATTTATGGAAAGCTTAAAAAAAATTTCTTCACCCTTATTTGTGGAAATACACATAAGCCACATCCTTCCCTTCTGTGCTGTGAGCAGAAGTTGTGTATGTGTGTATTTATGCATATGTATAAATCTGCATGTAAATTCATGCCACTCTAACCCTCTTAGCTAGTAAAATAACTTACACCTAACTTGCTTCCTCTATCTCATCAGGAATAAATCATTCCAGACTTAGTAAAGTAGGTGAATTAATACATTTATCTCATTTCATAAAAGCAGCCTTAGAAACATTGTCTTGTTCAAGACCAGACTGTAAGAGGAAAATTGTTAAAACAGAGTCTCTGTATAGAGCCCAGCAGAATTAGGAACTCAGCCTAAGCCCCTTGAGTCTCAGTCTTGTTTCACTGGCACTAAGACCAGCTGTCTTGTCTTTAAATACACAGTCCTTTTAAATTACTATTTTATCCTACTAGACTTCTTGTTTTCACTTACATCAACATATGTACAAATATGGAAAGGAGTTTTATGTAAGTTAACAGAAAAGAAGCCGCAGATGGGTAAGAGAGATGCTTATACATGAATTCATACGTCTTCGAAAGCTGCCAGCTCTCAGGACTGTCCTACAGATGCGGACGTCAAGGGCCAAATCCTGCACTGGGAGGAGTGGACAGGGTTTAGAATCATAGAACCATAGAATGGTTAGAGTTGGAAGGGACCTTAAAGATCATCAAGTTCCAACCCCCCTGCCATGGGGGTTTTCCCTGACATCAGCAGCGTTGTGTCTCCTGAGCCGCAGTGCGTGCTTGGCTCACTCTCTATGGCCTCAATCAGGCAAAGGGCTTGTAAAGTGGCGTAAAAGAAGCATTGATGGGGTTTAACATAAAAGGTAGAATCAGGCCACTAAAGCTGACCATTTAAATCCAGCAGGTCACTGATTCTTTTGTGTTGATCTGAACTGGCATAATCAAAACCTGGCTGGGTTCCACTTGCAGTCTCTCCATCACACGTTACTTACCATCTGAATTTCCCTGCATTCAGAGAACACTCCCACCCCCTCCTGCCCTGCTCTCTGAAGGAACAGTTAGTTTGAATAATAAGATCCTTTTTTAACAGCATTCTCTCAGAAATCCCAAATTCCAGAGACTGCACATCAGCATGTACAATCTCAGTCATTAACGCACACAGAGATCAGTGATCTGTCAATGCTGTTTACAAATTAATACTTACATATATTTCTGCCCTTTAAAAAAATGTAAGAATGTAGAATAGTGTGACTGCAGTGACAGCCCTATGTAACTGCAGAAGTTGTCTTCCAGAGATACTAGCATCAAGGGGTGAGTTTGCTTGTAAACAAGAGGCTTGTACAGCCCATGGGTATGGTTTCAAGCTAGTGTTTGCATGAGAAAACCCTTAGGTTTTGTGAAGCAGGTAATGGAAGGGCTTTTTTGTGTGTTTTGTGACCCATACTTCAGGTTTATTATTACCAAAGGACAGAAACCTCCCCCTGCACTACTAATCTTCAGCAAAATGTCATGACCACTGTCACTAAAAACACTAATACTGAATTTATTGCTGGGATCGAAAAATGCCTTTCCAGTGATATTCCCATTTCTACCACACCTGTCCAGACATTTGCCTGGAGCTGGTTTCTGCTGCCTCAGAGGAGGCAATGCAGTTGTGCTGGTGTACATTAGGTGACAGAGATCCTCCAGTGAGGTTGGTTCTTCTGAACATTCAGCCTCAGCCTGTGTTTTTCAGAAGAGAAGAAAATTGGGGAAAGAATCTTAGAAAACAATCCTGGAAGGATTATTTTCCTGAAAGGAATCCTGGAAAAACCTGAGATATTGCTGAGGACCTCATGGAATACTTTGAGCATCTATTTTGCAGCCAGGTCCTTTAATGTCTGTATCTGATCAATGGAGAGGCCTGAAAACTTAGTAGCAGATATCTTTGAAAACTGGAGGTTTCTCCTCTATACATGGTTACCACAAATGATCATAGAATCACAGAATGGTTTGGACTGGAAGGGACCTTAAAGATCATCTACTTCCAACCCCCCTGCCATGGGCAGGGACACCTCCCACTAGAGCAGGTTGCTCAAAGTCCCATCCAGCCTGGCCTTGAACACTTCCGGGGATGGGCCATCCACAACTTCCCTGGGCAACCTGTTCCAGTGTCTCACCGCCTTCACTGTAAAGAATTTCTTTCTAGTGTCTAATCTAAATCTTCCCTATTCCAATTTAAAACCATTACCCCTTGTCCTGTCACTACACTTCCTGACAAAGAGTTCCTCTCCGGCTCTCCTGTAGGCTCCCTTCAGATATTGGTAGGCTGCTACAAGGTCTCCCGGGAGCCTTCTCTTCTCCAGGCTGAACAACCCCAGCTCTCTCAGCCTGTCCTCATAGGGGAGGTGCTCCATCCCTCTGATCATCTTCGTGGCCCTCCGCTGGACCCATTCCAACACTTCTGTGTCCTTCCTGTGTTGAGGACTCCAAAGCTGGACACAGTACTCCAGGTGGGGTCTCACAAGCACAGAGTAGAGGGACAGAATCACCTACCGGGACCTGCTGGCCACGCTTTTCTTGATGCAGCCCAGGATGCGGTTGGCTTTCTGGGCTGCCAGTGCATTTTGCCGGCTCATGTTGAGCTTCTCATCCACCAACACCCCCAAGTCCTTCTCCTCAGGGCTGCTTTCTAGCCATTCTCTGCCCAACCTGTATTTGTGCCTGGGATTGCCACGTCCCGGACGCAGGACCCTGCACTTGGCTTGGTTAAACTTCATGCGATCTGCACGAGCCCACCTCTCAAGCCTGTCCAGGTCCCTCTGGATGGCATCGCTTCCCTCCAGCGTGTCGACCGCATCACCGGGTTTGATGTCATCAGCAAACTTGCTGAGGGTGCACTCTATCCCACTGTCCATGTCTCCAACAAAGATGTTGAACAGCACTGGTCCCAGTACGGACCCCTGAGGAACACCACTTGTCACTGGCTGCCAATTGGACATTGAGCTATTGATCACAACCCTTTGAGTGCGGCCATCCAGCCAGCTCCTTATCCACCGAGTGATACATCCATCGAATCCATTAGTTTCCAATTTTGAGACCAGGATGTTGTGTGGGACAGTGTCGAACGCTTTGCATAAGTCCAGGTAGATGACATCTGTTGCTCTGCCTTTGTCCACCAAGTGTGTGGCAGTATCATAAAAGGCCACCAAATTTGTTAGGCACGATTTGCCGTTGGTGAAGCCATGTTGGCTGTCTCAAATCACCTCCTCATTTTCCATGTGCCTTAGCAGAGATTCCAGGAGGATCTGCTCCATAATCTTGCCAGGCACAGAGGTGAGACTGATTGGCCTATAGTTGCCTGGGTCTTCTTTTTTTCCTTTTTTGAATATCAGGGTTATGTTCCCCTTTTTCCAGGCTGTGGGAACTTTGCCAGACTGCCACGATTTTTCAAATATGATGGAAAGCAGCTTAGCAACTTCATCTACCAGCTCCCTCAGGACCCGTGGATGGATTTCGTCAGGTCCCATGGATTTATGCACCTTCAGGTTCCTTAAGAGGTCTCGATGCAATGTTCAGAGAAGTGTCTTTGTTATTTTATTTGTTTGTTTGTTTGTTTGTTTAAAATCAAATTTCACTAGACTCTACCCCATCCATTCAGCTTCATGTGTTCTGATCTCCACGCCAATAGCTCAGCATGGGGCTGCAGAAGTTGTCCCAGCTGGAGACAGTGGGAACAGTGGGAAGGGAAGCCAAACTGCTAGCCAGACTGCCACAGAAGGCAATTTGGGATGATGAGATAAGTAAATTAGCTGATGTTTCTGTAATATGATCAGTGGCAAAACAGAACTGACAAATGCACCTCTATGGTTGTAACAGGAGTAACTTGGTTGTGGTAACTGCATGTGGATGTCTCAAAACTACTTTCCCACACTGTTTGCAGTACCAGGAAAACAGTATTTTTTCAGTGACACATATTCCTCTTAGATTTCTTAAGTTTTCTCCACAGCTATGAGCACTTCTGATGCTTGTCCTTAATGACATCTCCCTCTGCAGAGAAGTGTCATGTAGCAAGAAGCACTGAACGATTTGGCTGATCCCAAAGCAGGGCAGCACAGAATAGGCAAGCCTGTGGCTCTTAAAAGACTCCTGCCAACCACAGTGGGGACTGTGCCTGCTTGCATCGGCACTCAATTCACCCTGAAAAAAAGCCTAATGATGGGCCAGATTTGTTCTTAGTACAACTCTCTTGACTTCAGTGGAGTTTCCCTTGCAGTGAACTTGTCCTGACACACTCACATTGTGCAGCCGAGCAGAACAGCAGAGGCTCTAGCTGGCAGGCCATAATCAAATCCCACTTCAAGAAGCCCAGCCAGCCTGCTGCCAGGGGTTTGGAGCAAGAAGGGAGGCCGCAAGCCAAAGCCATCTCCTGCAGAACTGTATTCTTCACTATTATTTAGTTATACTGATGCTGACAAATGTATTTTGAATTTTCCATTTCCACCATCTGGGGCTACCTTGCTAGTGTTCAAAGCTCAGTTTGGCTTCTGATTAAACAGCCAGATCACCATCCGTGGAGCTCAACATTCAGTCTCCTGCAGTGTTTGCTGTGGTCACAACCAGCACCAGGACTGCTGTGAAGGAGTTTGTGCTGGCTTCTCTCTGGGTGCCATTTGCACCAGTGGCTTTGGGAGGCACTAGTGCTCTGCTCTGCATGTCAAAACTATGTTCCTGGTCCTGAGTGTGACAGCTCCTGCCTTAGCAAATCCAGAAGTACAAGCAGGGCCTGTTCCAGTTTGTCCAGCAGGTGCTGAGTAAGAGATACAAAGCCATTTACTTCTCTAGGAAATTCCAGCATGAGAAAGAAAAATGAACATAAGCCCTTCTGGGATGAGCACACTTATTTCCCAGAGCAGTGACTAGAATTATTAGCCATTTGTACTTCAAATTCCTATCGGATATTGCTGGGAAGAAATAAATGTATATTGCATGATGTCATGCCTTGTGACAGCAGATTCTGTGTAGAGGCTGTTGGGAACAGACCAGGACGAATCTACTGTAAACCTGGTATGTGTTTCCCTATTTCTTGTACAGTGCTGGAAACCACCTCTCTGTGATTTGTTAGAGGTGAAGAATAAGACCACTTCTCTTCACTTTCCTGCAGAAATTCCTTTCAGATTTCCCATGAATAAGGTTCTTCCTTTCCTCTGAAGAACTGTGACCAGCTCTCTCCTTACCCTATTACCAAAGTAGAGAATGCTGGATTTCATTTGTGGACTTTTGATGAAAAAAGGAATATTTTTCACCAGAAGATAAGCACTTCCATACACTGAAAATACACTTGTGGGGATAAATACACTTGTGAGAACTTTTACCTTCCCCCTGACAAGGAAAAAGCCCTTCCCTATTGCTTCTCCCTCCCCCCTCCAAATTAGTATACACGGCAAAAGTTAACAACAAAGTACCATGGCATTCCCTTAACAGCCCAGCTGGTGCCCAAGTTAGAGGAGCCAGATCCAGTCAAGTGGGGTTTGTCTTTGATGAAAGAGTGATTCCCTGTCTTCTGTTTCCTAACAGACACGGCCTGTGCAACTCAATGGTTGCCTAGTTGCTGTGATTGCAGAGAGACTGGGTTTGGTCACTTTGGGGCCGCCTCCAGGTCTGTGCTCCTTTTTCTGTTGTTGAGAAATAATGAGACTTGGGAAACTGAGCCTAGAGTTCCTGAACTGTAGCAGTGGGTGTCTAAAACCTACTCCTGAATTCTTCACAGCATTCTTCAAAGACTCCACCTTGCATGAACCACAAGTCTTGACTGAAACACCATTCAATGTGCTCTGCTACGTCTGATTTGCATTCAGATTTTCTGTGCTTTGTTTGTTTCTCATGAATGCATCTTAGTAGTCTGTGCATCTCAGGGGGTGTACTGGAAGCTGTATCTTGGAGCCTGTAATTTACAAAAAGCCAGTAAAATACTTTTTGATCACGGGCCTGAGCTCAGATGTGTTTTGCTCTAATAAAGGGTCCTTAATTTTTTGTGCATTTTCATTTTTTATTATTTTAAATTAAATTCAGTTGTGGTTGAATAGGTTGACTTTACAGCTGGTAGAAATGTCACTCTCTCTTATTACAGGTACAAAGATGAAGCTCTATAGTAGCTTACTAATAACTCTATGCTTCTGGATAAACACAATTATGATTTAGTTTGTAAACCTTGAAAGTTCTCAACATAACAAGCTAACTGTTAAACGTTAGAGGTAACGGCCAGTGGAGGAGGGCAAAAAGCAAAAAGGCTGCTTCACTGAGTCTGTTTACCATGTCTTCAGCCGTTGGTCTGACACTGGCATTTCCACATAGGTCCCAAATGATCACAAGCCACATCAAAGACAAATCCCTTTCATGACATAAATGCTGAACCGTAGCAGGAAATTGTAATGATAACAGAGACAAAGCAGGTGTTATTTCACTCTGGGACTACGGTACTAAGAAGTTATCAGGCAAGTAAAATAATCTGGAAATGCATGGAGGAGCATGATCAGAATGATCAGACTAGTAGGATCACAAACCTGGAAATGTATGAAGGCAGAAGTAATCCTTAAAGGTGGGTTCTTAGCCTGAATGGAAACATCCAGGTCTCTGGGCGGACAACAACCAGAAACCTGCCTAACAAACACCATTGATGCCACTGCCAGCAAGGCACTGGCTGATTAGAGAGCTGCTGGCTGATACAAATAGCAATATCCAGAGGCAAAAGCTTTTGCCTGGACAAGAAAAAAATGTTGTGCTCTGTGTCATATGGACCAGAAAGAACTGAGATATGTTAACATCCAATAAGATAATTTGTGGTTTTGTTGTTGTTCTGAGAGTAGCCTTTCAGAAGATATGAACTCTGGGGTTGGCTGTTTCTCAGGGCAGTCCCATAGCCCTTGCCCATTGCTGTCCGTCTGGTCCCAGCACAGTCAGTAGGGATTACACACCTCCCAGTGCAACTGAGCAGGATTTGATTGCTACTGGAAGTCCTGTGGGAAAGATGTCACCAGTCCTTCTTACACTAAAAGCATAGGTAATGGAGGCAAACAAGTCTGCACTAGAACATTGAAAGCAGCTTGGCTAAATGAGCTGCAGTGGAAAGTAAAAATCTTTTATTTGTCTAAAATTACAAGCAGAAGGAGAAATGACAACAGGCTTTTCAGGATAAGGAATTTGCTTTGTTGCAGTCTGAGGCAAATGAAGTGATGGCTACATATATCCGGTGAATGGACTCCCAACAAATGGTCCCTGAGTATTCACGCAAGTTTGAGCTGTTGGAAAATGTGCTGGCCTGCTACAGACTGGCAACAGTTTGCACTCCTTTCTTCTTCCATCCCTCTCAGTGTTTTCAACAGATATTCCCATTGACATTCCCCCCAAGTCAGGGGATGTGGGGAGACCACAGCTCAGTTGGAAGTGGGCTGAGTTCACATCGTTTCACATCGTTGATACTGTAAAACTTCACCTACTGATGCAGAGGAGATTGCTAACTCAGTGCATCCCCATTTCTCTGCTGTGGGTGAATGAATCCCTCTGGCCTTTTATCCTATCCACCGTCATACATCTGTACTGCAGCCCCAGCAGGCCTGGCTGAGGCTGGCATGGTCACATGCCATATTTAAATAGTCGGTTGCTTTTACAATTTCATAATTACATAAAAGTCATTAATTGGAAGGCTGTAGAACAGAGGTTATTTGAGAGAGCTGACATGTCCCACTAGGGATCCAAGAGAGGGAAGATTTCCTGACTACACATGTGCATCCTCTGCTAAAGGCTTATACAGCCCACACTTTCTTATGATTACAACTTTTTCTGAGAGAAAAATATATTCTAACAAGCAGCCCTTAATCCTTTAACTACTGCTACAAAGAAGCCTTAGAATAAGAGTTCCCGCAGTATAACGCTTTTGAAATTTATGTGCCAGGAGTGATAAAAAACTTCTTTTATACTTGGAAAACAAATCTGTTTCAGTTGGGTGCACTCAGACATTTCTTCTGATTTACTTAACATACATCTTCTGTCCAGCCTGTCTGAACAGAGACCAACTTAATGAAGCCCAAAGATGTAAGGCTTTTAGATCTTTTTGTTATATTGTGGATGAAGCAAAAGCAAAAGTGCTGTGGGGTGGTGAGCATCAGACAACAGAAATAACATCGATATGTGCCTTGATTTATTCTATAGCAACCATATGGAAAGGTTTGTAGTTTCTGAATAGACAGCAGAATGCTCCCAGAAGTTGCCACACAGAGGCATCCATAAGGACTCCTTACAGCAAAGAGTCAGGCGGCCAAGAGCTGCCCCACCACACATGCTGCTGTCAGAATGGAAATACACCCCTACCAGAGCTGCAGCTGCCTGCCCCACAGTAGCGACCAGTTCCTGCCTGCCTCATATGGCATCCCTTCCTTTAGGAAAGAGTTCTCTTTCTGCTGTCCATTCCTGCTTTCTGGTTTGGGTCATCCCCAGGGCAGAGGAATTTGTGGAAGCTGGCAGCACCTTCAGCTACTAGCACTGAGTAGTGCTTCCTCATCTTCAGGCAGTGAATTTTAGCATTTCCTCCTTCCCTGTTGGCGTAATTTCTTGATAGGCAGTGAAGCTTTGTTTATTGAATCATCTTGTGGGTTGAACATTTTCATGTTCATAGAACAAGATAAACCCAATTTATACATTAACATTTATTTGGCTGCAAAACTAAGCTCTTCACACTCCATGACATGTGCTCTTCCCCACCCTCAGACAGAAGCCTCACCCAAACTATAATTCATTTTCATTGTCCTGCCAATCAACACAATCTTGGTAGACTAAAAGGAAGATTTGATGGTCAAAGGCAGGGCACTTAGCAATTCTTTTGGCTCCCCAATGGGCAGGGCTAGTGGAGACACTCTGCTTGATCTCTGCTGCGATGACACATTGGCAGAGAAGGGCTCTGTAAGGCAGAATGGGTCAGGTCCTAAAGGTTTCTTAGGTCAAAGTCAGCAAGTAAACCGCTAGCGAACTGGAAAACAGTGCATTTTATGGAGTCGTGACAGGCTGCAGCAAAACTCTATTTGTCAGACAAGGCTTTATTGCTACCCACAAACTGTCTGTCTGCTGAGATCAGGCTTCACGTCAGAAAAGGTGTCATACAAAAGTACTTTGACAGATGGGCAGTGCCCAAAAGACCTTGCATTCATAAAAGATAAAGATGAGAGGAAGAAAGGATGGTTGTCTCTATGCTACAGACAGACAGCAGAGCAGGTGCACCTCCAAACTGTTCACTAGGGACTGAACCAGCAGATAATGCTTGGTGTTGCTAAAAATCACCATGTGGACAGGCAAGGGCAGCACTCTATGACATTGCCTTGAGCTAGTGCACCTCTCATCCCAACTCACCAGATCTGTGCCCTGTGAGTATGGCCAGATTGCTTCCAAACTGAATCACTGTTGTCCCAGTTCGAAGTAAAACAGAACCGATTTTCTGTTCAGTAATTTTACATTTTAGCTAGGCCTCTTCTAACTGTCTGAAATTAATGGCATATTGCAGAGAAAACTGCTCGTTCTCAGAATGATAAGACCAATGTTTGTGCTCCATGACAAGGAATGGTATGCAGAGAGGCCCTTGCTTATACTTATTGCTATAACAACCAAAGTCAACCAATTTTGTTATTTGCCCCCTTAGAGGGTCGGAAACGGAAAAAACGTAGTGGGATCACATCTGTGGGGAGGAGCAGACAGGAAAGGTGACCCAAACCTGACCAACTGGGATATTCCATCCCATCTCCCCCATGCTCAGTATAACAGCTGAGGGATCAAAGGGTCAACTCTCTTTCTTCGACGGCAGAAGTCCAAAGACAACTCTGTCTGTTCATCTGCCTTTGATCCCGATCTGTGTTCCTAACTCCAGAGCTGGAACCCAGTTCCCATCCATCACTGAGTCCAGTCTGGGGCTTCCCCAGTGCTTGCTGGTGATGTGCCTGTCATACTGGGAGCTTGATACAGTTTTGTATCTATTTCATTATTTTCTTCTTTTTTATTTTAATATTAATTTTTCATTAAAGTAGTTTAGTTCATTCTAAACTTCTAAATCTCCTTGTCTCTTCCTCTGCTCTCTTTTGGTGGGGTGAAAGGAGAAGGGCCATCTGTCAGACTGGTTTTGGTAAATTCAGCCGAAAGCACGACAACTGTGGTGACTACACAGCCAGTCTGGCTCTCCACCCCCCAGTTCCTCTGAATTTCTTTGGATCAAAGTTAGTGTGGCCAAGTCTATATCTGGATGTACACCAGAGCACCTACCATCATCTATGTGAATAGACTGTAAGAACCAGGATTTAACCCTGAGTCTTCTATCTGGTATCTAACTAAAGGTAAGGTTTCAAGTTGGCTTCCAGTAAAGGGACATGTATTTCAAAGTTGAAGAGTTGACAGAGGGGAGTATCTACTTGCAATCATTTCACTGTCAACTTGTTTTAGTCTGAGGGAGATTAAATTTTCCTGATGGTAATAGCTGGGCAATAAAACTGTGATGCTTCTTCAGCGATCACTGCAGTAATATTAGATAAATAGATTTAATTGCTCAGCGTCATCCACCACCACATAAGTCACTCAAAGAATCCTCATATAACAAGATGACAAAACAACCTTGGAGAAAAAGCTAATTTTTCTCAAAATTTAAAACCCTTTCAGAAATTTGAGGGAATTTCCTTGGTGGTCTTTTATAGATCCATTTTATATTCCTAAAGAATATTTTGTACATCATCTTTCTTCCACATGGACCTCAGGGTATCACTCCTCCATACTGAGACTAGAGTTTACCCACAGATTTCAGGAAGGGTTAGTTATTTGGGATGCTCCTATGCTAAGCAGCCTACCTTGACATACCTGGAAATGTTGAAAAATATTGAAGCTGACTAAACTGAACCATCCATCACTTTCAAATTTGAATGACTACAGGACCTCTGTTCAGCCCCTACTCTATTCCATTAACCTGAGAACCAGACAACTCCTAAGCTTTCATTTACACTATACTCTCAGTCATGCAATGTCAAAGGACGCCATTTAAGTAGTCATGCTACTGTGGAGGATTCCTTTCATTTTAGTACTTTCTACAGCTGCAATTTGAAGCAATTAAAGAACATGACTCAGGGCATATCTACACAATGCAGTGCGGTGCAGAGATTTTCAGCCTACCACTGATTCATCCTAGAGTGGTAGTTGCCCTGACTGACATGAGTCATTACAAAAATTAGATTATGAACAGCTTCCAGAGCTGAAACTTCTGGTACAATAGTTTGGATCTTTCAGTGCCTTCAAAGTACCAGAGATTATATCAGCTAACTGGGAAGAGTTAATATATTTTTATGCATGGACAAGCATTTAAAAGGAATCCTTTTGTAGTTCCTAGTCAAAGGCTGTCTAAAAGACCAACAGACACCTGGTAGAAATTAAAAGCCTTCCATTTTAAAATATCAGGTGATCAGGGCACTTTGCTTCTCCTGCCCAGTTTAAAATTACCCTGAAAATCTTGGTTTTCAGAGGCCATCAGGAGCTCAGCACTTGAATGTCTTGAAATGGAGGCAGTCAGAATAACTACTTTCTTTTGAGAATTTGAGCAATTAAAAGTAGAACTCTGCTTCTGTCTTCAGTTACTAATGATATAGACAAACCAAACAGTTTGGGACAACATTTTCCATAGTATTATGAGCATGAGGTTTGGTTTTCCTGCTGTACTCCAAGCAGAACACTAGTCATTTAAAAGAAACTCCCTCAGAAGGAGACAAAAAATGTTTGGTTTATATTTTTAAATTCTAGTGACTTTTCCTCATTAGAGATCTAGTAATCTCCCCCTTCAAAAGAAAAAAAAAAAAAAAAAAAAAAGAGAGGGGTCTTGGAATTTGCTTGCAGGGAATCGCACTGATCAAAACTGTACTTTCTGAAACCATGCTTCTTCAACTTCATGAAGAATCAGACTTCTGGCCAGAACAGAGTTTGGTCAGATTCCTGTAACTGAATTTCCTATTCTGGCTGCATTAAGCGCATACAGCAAGCTCCAGACCAACTGCATGCGAGCAAAGCCTCATTTAGCCAGCACCAAAGTGTTGCTAGGAATTAAACAGGTAAATTATGAGGAACCAGATCTGGCATTCTGCTTCTTCGCTGTCAAGCTGCTGTCTCAATATCAGTTGGCACAGAGAAATAGGAGAAAAACTGTCCAGTTCAGATATAGAGCCACATGAAAGGTATATTGGAACAGAGACCAGTGTGGCAGCAGGAAAGAAAACCAAATTGCAAGCAGCAGGAGTTGGAAAATATGATTGTGGAGAAACTGCAAAGACAGAACCAGGTGAGGCAGAAAGATCCTGGGGATAAAGCAAGAAAAATGCATGTGGGGGTAGAAGTCCAAGAAGTGAAGACAGGATCTGGGAGAGGAGTCTGGAACAGGTAAGATGACAGGAAGGAGCAGCCTGGGGCAGAGTGAAGGGAAGGGCAGGATGGCTCAGGCACACAGAAGGTGGAAGAAAGTATTGTGTTCTGCTCCTAGAAAGCAGCAGCAAAAGCAATGGCAGAGCAAATAGATCATCTGCAAGTACTGAAACAGCCTCTTGTTGTGAAGAACTAACAAAAGCCACTGTTAATGCCATGAGGCAGCAGAGATAATGAGCCCTATATCACTGGTAACTTCAAGGTATCATTACAAACCCAAGGAAGTAATTCTCCTTTTAGCATGCCTTAACAGGACTAGAAATTATGACACACAAGAAAATTATTCCACCACATGCAGAGCTGCTTTTAAAAAAACAAGCATAAACAAACCAAAGAAACCTCACACCTTTTTACAACGTATAGAATGCAAGATGCAGTAATTTCATAGTGATAGAATTTAAAACTACCTTTTCCACTTCCTTCACTTTGGCCTCATTCTCTGTAGGCATTATGACATTTAAGGGCATCTTCACATATTACTTATCCAACAAGACAATGTTTTTCAGTATTCTAAGCTTCTTCTACCTGTTGTCTTCTACTATCAATTCGTTATTTTCAGCAAGTTTCTTGAACCTCTGACTCCAGACTAAAATAAGATACTCTAAATGAGCAAAAATGCTTAGCTGATTCTTGCTCTAACAGCTTTCTCAGCATTTACCTCAAATCATATCAGTTTATGATATTGAATTCGTCTGATTGTACACTGTGAACACCTAATCTTTTGGAAAACTTCCTTTGCCCTGTCACCTTCTTTTAAGTATAGCCTGTATTTTAATAATGGAAGTACAACTGTGTATTTGCCACAAGTGAATGTGCGTGCATATTACAAGACTATAGATCTCTATATCACCGTTCTGTAGTCTTCCTTATCTAATATATTCATAAATCTGTGTCACCTGCACACCTTGTCAGTCATGATTTTATGGTGTCTTTTAGATTATTGCTCAGAATATTAAACAGAATACGCCCAAGAACTGAGCCTAAGCTAAACACCCAGACTGTGATAACCCCTTTTTTATAGTTACACACTGGGGTTTAGCAAATAATAGAGCTGGAAAAGGATCTCCTCAAAAATTAAAACTTGTTCTCACAAAAACATTTTGCATAGCTGATAGAACGTGGCTTTTCTAGAGGATTGCATTAGCTTCAAACTCTACTGGCTGTCATGCAGGGACCAGGTAAAAGTATATATACTTGCAATGTATTCACAGTGTTTGAATGATCATGCAAAGAAATATTATATGTCAGACCTACAGAAGCAGGGTGACTGTTTGGATACATCCTTAGGCATCTCTTTTACAGCATAAGTTTTTAATTAAAGGATGATAGCACAGTTCAACAGTGGCCATTATCTGCAGCGCTGGATTATCCAGGCATTGGTGCAGACTGGCCCTAATTGATGCCCTCTTCCCCATAACCTTACCCTTGTTTCATTTTAGGCAGGCTCTTCAGTGTCTGGTGGCCTTTGGAGGTAGCAGAGGTGACAAAAATGAGCAGGAACAGCATCAAACAAGTAGACTAGAGAAATTATTGACTTTCCTCCATTACTGTCTGCGGTTACAATGCAGGGTGTTTGACTCCACAGATCTAGAAAAGAGAGAAACTTATTGGTAAAATTCAGCCCTGAAATTTCAGAGGGAAAAGAAGAAAGGATGGTGCCTAAAGTTATGCAGGAGTGTGGAAACAGAAAATGTTTGTGAAACATTAAGGAGATTTATCCTCAACTTCATAGCATCCCATGGCTGGAGTCTGCAAAAAGTCCAAGAAAGCTCAAAAGCACTTGCAGCCTTGGCTAGGCTCACTGGGATCAACAGGGCAAAACACAGGCCTGCCAAAAGTTGTTCTTAAATATCTTATTGAGCTGAGTCTGAATGGCAAAAGATTGGAGGTGATCTTATCTATTCTCAAGAAATTAATTAAAAGGCAAAGGTTATGACAGCTGCTGTTTGACTTGTCCTTTGAAAACTACCCATGATTTTGAGGCCTACCCAAACTCAATACCAGCAATTAAATCTAGAGCAATAACTGAAACAGTAATTCTTTTCTCATTTTACTCATTTTATCTGCAGATATCAAAGCAGTTTGACAACTTTGCACAAATTTGAAGGCGAAACGGCTTGTGATGAAGAGCTAATTCAGTGGGTCCACAAACAGGAGCAGATACTGGACTCTGGCCAGCTACGTGCCAGGCCATGCTGTCACAGTGCATATCAAAGCTGCTGGTTTTAAACACCAGGTGTGGTGAAGATGGAGTTTGGACCCAAGGAAGAAATCACTGCCACGGTTCTTGTTCAACAACTGACGTCCCTACCATCTGAACTAACGCAGTAGATCAACATCTGACCAGACCCAGGAAATGAAACTGAAGAGCGACTCCAGCATGAATGGAAAATTGCTGTGACGTTGCTGCATGATCCTCTGATTGCATAAGTCCCATAGCAGGGGCTTATCTGTGTAATGAGTAAAACAATCTCAACCTGGAGAATCTCCTCCTCTTGAGGAGACTGGTGGTGTGAAACATTATGGTCCTGCCCACCATGGCTTCCATCCAATCTCTTCCTGTCAGCGGGGACAGCACACCACCAGCCCCCTGACTTGCTCCAGCTCCTGAGCCGACTGGAACCAGTTCTGACCAGCCTAGGGCAGCTCCTGACGCCTCCGTCTGAGGTGTGAGCCTACCTGTGGGGGTCAGGGTGGCTCCCAGGGTCAGACACAGCCCGGGATGGCTGGGGCTATGGGGCAGGCCAGGTTGTCAGCCGGCAGGGCCCACACTCAGACACAGCCCAAGATGGCTGGGGCTATGGGGCAGGCCAGGATGTCAGCCGGCAGAGCCAACAACTAGTCAAGCTAAGGCCCTGTCAAGGCCAGAGAGCAGCTCTGTGCTGGGCTCGTGGGCAGGGTGTGTGTGGAGGCCCCAGGTGAGGCTGGTGAGGACCTGTAAGATCTCTTAGTGCACACTCAGTGCCCTGATATTGTGCTCAACACAAATTGCTTTTTAATTCAGGTTTTAAGTACCAAAAATTAACTCCCTACTTACCACCAGCTTCAGTTACCTGTACCTCTGGCATGCATCTCAGCCCGCTGCCAGGCCCAGGGGAATGTCCTTAATAAGGCCAGCTCTCTCAGGGGTTTACGATGACAACTCCCCAAAACCATCTACCATCATCCCACCAAAAGCACATTTGCATTTACAAAAGCCAGGGGAAGCTTGGCAGTGTCTCAGCCTCACCCTTCCAGGGAAAGGCCTTACCCTTCACCACACTTTCTGATGCACAGTTTTTTCTTTCCTAGGTGGCTGACACAATGCAATTTGACCACTTTCATGTCTTAGGGTTGCTCATCTGCTCAGGTACCCATAGCATCCGTCACTGCCACTGTTTCACTTCTGTGAAACTTCAGTGTTTTACAAGTCAGGTGAGTGTTCTAGTGTATGAGCTAACCAGGTCACTTCACTCACATTTTACTTCTTTGGACCTTCTCATTTTATGTGGAAAATTAAATGCCCCCTGGGCCAGAAAGACAGGCTGACTCATGTGGGAGACCAAGGTACAAGAGCTTACTCTGCAGAACAGACATTTGAGATAAAGGAAAGGCAGGAATTCCTTTTCATTCTGTGACCTCTGCCAAGTCCTGTCATACTGTTCCACCCTGGGAAATGGGAACAAACCAGAGGCTCTCAAACCTGAGCCTGGAAAAGATTTTCAGAAATAAGAAGCAAACCCATGTGGCTTCAATGAATGAATGCAACTGGAGTAATTTATTGCACCTGGTCCTTTGAGCGCAGCAGTCTGGAAACCTGTTCCTAGCTGTCTGTATGCAAAGAGAGCCTAGAGCAATGCTTTACAGCCTATGGATGCTTAAAAGATTTTTCCTAAGTATATTATAGTACTATTTTCTTCATGTATTCCTTTTCTGGATTTACATATTAAGGCAATAGAAGAATTGTGGGATAAACTGAGAACTATTTTCCATAGTAAAATCCTAACTGATTAGTATACTTAATTTTATTTAGGGTTGGTTTTTTTTTTTTTCATAAAGCTTTACTCACGGATTATCCTCTGCTGTACTACTTGTATAGCAGGCCTAGAATAAAGAGAATTTGCCAGGACTTGGGAGTGTCACATGCTCCATTTCTAGAAGGCTTATTCAAAACTACAGGGAAGATTTACAGGTCTGCCTCTCTTGAAAACCCTGTACTTTTCAGTGCAATGTAACATTAACAGTACAAAATGAATTGTATCTGTTTCTGTTTCCCAGCTTTATTCAGATGTTTCTCTGTCATTGCTAATTACCCCATTTTGATCCTAGTCTTCAGAAATTGTTTTCACAAACCTAAACTTGTGGAATTAAGTGGATATTTTTTGACTCACAGACAGTGTTTTGCTTAAAAAACAAACAAGGGAGAGAAGCATTCCACTTCTTTGAAAACCTGAAAACATAACTTGATAGTGACCAGGAAACTCAGATCTCTTAGGGCAGTGAAGGTGAAGCCGAAATATGAGCTTTCTGATTATTAAGACATCACAAGATTATTTCTGAAGCCTAACATGAATTTTTGACACTTACAGTTTTAAATCCTGCTCATGGCACAGCTGCACTATGTGCTATCCAGGCAAATCATATGTGCTCTCTTGTCTGGTTTCATTATCAAAGAAAGGTCTGTCCGCTCTCTATTGTGTTATTCCTGGTTAGAGCTCACTTCCAGGTGCTTCTGCATGTGTTCCTGAATGCAGGTATGAAGAGAAGCTCATTACATGATGGGTATATATTACTAATTTTATTTTAAAAAGTCTTCCCAATGGAGATGGTCAAACACAGGAATCAGAGAGAGACCCAGACAGGTCATGGTATTTTCCATCATAATTGGACAGGACCCAGACCAATTTAATATAATCTTGAAGTTACTTTGACTTTAAGCAGGGTGTGAACCAGTTGACTTTCAGAGTTTCCTTCCTCCTTGCAGTATGGTTCTGCCTTTCAGAGTTTCCTTCCTAATTGCAGTATGGTTCTGCAATTAGTATGCATTGCCATGGGCCTGTCCAGCTGGGAAGTGTTGGCTGATATAATTCCAGATGAATCAAAGGATTGTATAAGTAAAACTATGGCAATTACACATGTGGGCATACTATCCCAAAATAAGAATAGAATATTCTGATATTATTGATCTGCTTCGGAAACTATAGTATTATTGTTCAGTTTCCCTATGCACAAGAAAAGAGGGAAGAAGGAAGATTGTGTGGCAGATATATCTGTTCTCAATGAGGCATCACTGCAAGGGTCTAGCAAAAGTGTTTCCCAGCTCTGCTTTTTGGAGTATGCAAAGGTTGCTTATTTCTGTAGAACCTTCTAGATTTCTAGGGTGATAAATGATTTTAATATACCAGCAATATATTTTATTGTTATGAATCATGTTACTCGCCACTCCTGTCCTTACTCTTATCAGTATAAGAAAAATCAGTGACGCTTAGCAAAAACTGGATGTCTAATAAGTTGATGACTCGGCTGGAACAGCTTTGGGACCCCTGTTTCCAAGAAGTATTTGCTTCCTAGTTTTGGTGTTCATTTCCCAGATCACATCCTCCACTCAGGCTCTTTCTTCCAACAGTGAAAGGCTACATTGCCACCCTCTTCTACCTACTAAACTCTAAAATAACATATCCAGAGGCATTCCTCTTGGGTCCATATCCAGCACATTTAAAGGTTGAAAGATCATTTCTTAATTTAAATCATAAAAGCAATTTATATGCCTGTGTTCTGTTTGATAATCAACGTTTCAATTCATAGCAGCATGGTAGTTGATATTCTTCGTCTTTTGTCTATATGTGTTTGATTATCCATGATTTTAAGATTCAGTGGCCTAGAGGAAAGCTTGGAGGTCTGAAATATGTAAAGTTTGAATTTTGACCAGCAGAACCCAAACCAAAGCATTTTAGCTTGATCAAATACAATTACGATTTCTAGAATGTCACAATTTGAGTGGACTCAATCTGATAGAAAATGCTATTCAACTGCCTTTCATTTCTTGAAAAAGAAATCAGTCATACACTAAAAAAAATAAAAAATAATTATCTCCTGTGGTCTGCTGTATTTTCTAAACTTTGTTCACACAAATTTTTATGTATATATAAGTATGCAAACACACCCAGATGTCATCTAGTCTTAAATGCTTTGCTGATAGGGAACCCTACTTACCTCCTGAGACATAAGCCTTGTTTTCCTGCATAGCTCAAAACTCAAGTACTCACTTATAAACACAGTTCACTCCAAAGCAAACAGCAGAATGCTGATCACTCACTCTGAACTGTCAGGGACACAAGTAGTCTCCATTTCAGTTTAGTTCATCTGGGATGTAGAGCTTGCAAAGCAAAGTACAAATAGCAATGCATTTCACAAGCTTCATACCTTGTTAGGGTCCGGAGTGAGTTTAGTTTATGATTGGGAGACAGACTGAGCAACAGGTTAATTTTCCTGTCTCTCTCTGCTTGTAAAAGAGGCAAAAGCTGCCAGACAGACTATTTTTAGCTAAACTCAGTCACCTCTCAGTGGGTTATCCTGTATACTAGGCAGGGAGGTATCTGTAATCTAGGTAATGGAGACCAGTACATAGCTTCAGTAGTCACAGGAAGCATAGGATTTAGATCAGAAAAAGCCATATGAGTAGATGTTGACAAGCTTCTTCATTTTTAAGTTATTTAAAATTGTACATCTCTATATATTTACATAAAAAGGAAACTGTGCTAAGAATTTTTGTGAAGCACCTGTGATAACAAGGTTTAATAGCTTAATTGAAGGAGCCATTAGATAACCAGAGAGCTCTCTTGCTGTAAGAAGTGACCATACCTTAGGACTATACCTTGAGAGGAAGCAGCCTTATCCAGGAGGTAGCAGATGGGAGAAGTCACCCTTCCTGAAACGACCAGGAAGAGGTAAGAGGTTTGCAGGATTACTCAGGACATGAGGAATCAATTTGGAAGGCAAAGAACTGCACCAATTTATTTGGGATCTGTAGAAAAAAAAACAACCAGGCATACACAGCTGTTTAAAATGAGGTTCAAGTAGGTGAAAGGCTTGCAAATGTGAGAGTGTTGAGGACAGGAGGGGCAATGCAGACTTCATCAGCATCAAAGGAGCATACAATGGTGAGCTGAAAATTCAAAAAACCTTCAGCATTCATTAAGCTAAGCTTGAGACTTCTAATTTTAGACATATCTCTATCTGTAATACCAGCTTTGTTATAGAGAATGAGCCAGGAGTCTCCTTTACACTAGAATGTACTAGGACCAGCACCACTAACTTTTACAGTAGAATATTAGAATTAAAAAAGTGCGAGAGCAGAATCAGAAACTTTGCAGTAGTCTAAATTCTTTATCTCTGTAGGTAGCTCGGTTTTACAAACCCATTGACGGAAACAGAGAGCACTGCTCTGCCTCTGAAAGAAACTACTGTTAGAGAATGGTTTTTGCACATCACAGGTTTGTTGTGTATTTTAGAGCCATCCCAATAAATATAAAATACATCAAGGTGCAGATATGAAATTGCTGCAATGACTCCAGCAAGCCAGAAGCAGTTGATCAGATTATCACAGAATAAAAAAAACCAAGCCTACATAAAGAAGGCAGTTAAAGAGATAAATATCAGCAGTTTCCTCCTGCCAGAGATCTGCTCCCAAAATACACATTCAAAGTTATCTTTTATATCTCTTCTATTATTAACAGACAGATTTTGAAAAATTTCTGGGCTTTTATGAACTGATTTACTAATCTCACAATTGCAAGTGTAGCACCCCAAAATTAAGAAGAAAATAGTTTTACCTATGATGGTCTTTTCTTTATTCAAATATCCATTAGAACGCCAGTGAAAACTCTTCATTGCATTAATTGGGAGGAATAGTATGTACTTTACCTTGGTATGCTGGAAATGAAATACATTGCGAGTGTATTTTAAGTCAAAGATAATAAAGAACTTAATAGTTACAGTTTTAATAATTACACATTTGTAAGCATCTAAAGCTTATGAATGTTACCTTGAAAATGCATTTCTTTTGGGTCACAGTATGAGTACTATCTGTGTGCAGGAATATTGTCCACAGGCACCTGAGAATACTGACCAAAAAGTTGTCTTTTTTTTGTTTTACTGTTAGCCAGGCGCTGTTCAAAGCATAAGGAAGAGAATGAAATGTTAATCTGGCACCTGCACCCTAATAAGAATGCTACATTCTATTTTCAAAATCATTACAGCTCTCAAACCAGGAAAAAGATGGCTTGATTTTAAAATCTAAGCTTCAGTTAGAAAAACAACTTCAGCTTGTGCTCAACAGAACACAAGTACACTTTACTCATCAAAAAACTAGGTATTTATTTTCTAGCAACAGAGGGTTTTGTGTACTTCTTCCTCGGCCTATCAAAGTGTGTTACTTAACAGAGCAAAAGGTGAGATGAGTTGCACTCCTGTATAACTTCAATCTATCTGACTATGGATTTATGTGTGCTGATTGTTTGTTTGATAGCTCCGTATTGAAGGTCTACCAGAGCAGTGATTTGGAGGTAGCTCCAACAAAAGTCCAGCACAGACAGACTTCTGAAGGAACCAGAGATCTGGCAGTGTCTTCTCATACACCAGGTTAGTAAAGGCAGACTAGAGCCCAGAGGACACCAGGAGTTCCAGAACCAGTGAGAGAGGCAGTACATGCTGCAAAAACTGGGTCAGTCATCTGTTAAGACAAAGTAAGAACTTTATTACCTGAACAGAAACAACAGAGGGATCCTTTTACTTGCACAAATTGTATTGATTTAAATAAAATTGATGCCAAAAACCAATGCAGTTAAATCTGTGCAAAGACCAATGAGATACATTTATATTATTTGAAAATCAGATATAGATGTTTAGGTTTTATGTGCAAATGTACTGAACCTGATGTATTCCTAATTAAGAGAATCTGCACAGAATTCTGCCGTTTAAGAACAGCCATTTAGTTAATCCAATCAAAATTTCTTCTAAACATGGAATTAACACTTCTTCAAACAGAATAGACCCTGGGATATACATGTGCTCTAAGGGCAACCCAACAAGACATCAGCATTTCATATCAGCCAGTGACCTCTCTGCTTTGTGCTAGATGGCAGCATAGCAGACTCCCATAGTGTCACTCTGAGGCTCAAATAGCCTCAAATCTATGGCTTAGGAGAAAGAGGTTTTGTATTATTTTCTTCATTCTTTAAGCTTGCCAAGCTCCCTAGCTTTCTACTGATTACAACAGCACAGACTGTGCATTTACAACATGACGCAATGCAATTGCTGTTCATCAGAGAAACTTGGATTCAGGAAAATGAAGTAACCAGATTTACATAATTGAGGGCAATTACATATGCTAGAATAACTGTGCAGCAGAAGCTGCGCTAGACAACACTCACTAAAATGGGTGATCTGGTTCTCTTACCATTTGATTTTTCTTGCTTGGGACAATCTTTTTGGTGTTGTGTTTTCATTGTGCTGTCTCTTTGCAAGGGTATCGTGCTGATTCTGTCTCCTGAGAAACATAGCTCCATTCTGTAAAAATTAAAAAAAAAGAGTTTCTTTAAGAGCCCGTTTCTGACTGCCAGCCAGAAATGAAGTTGTATGCAGTATTGTCTTTGTCATTTTTGAGGATGCTGCATGTCACACTTTCATTGATAAGCCCCATTATTAGCATCTTCTGCAGATTTTATGTGGGAAATCTGTTTGTAACCTGAAAGCAATTAGCTCCCATGAGTAGTCCCAGTATGCCTTGACAACAAGCATCAGGTGAGGAGAATTTCTAATGCTAGCTGCAGATGGGGTGAAATCTAGTGTCTGGTTTCAAAAAGAAATGCAGCAGCAGAGGAGGACAAGGAAGAAACGCAGAGCACAAGGAAGCCAGTAATGGGGATTAGCTGCTGGGTGTGCATCGCTTGCATTCTTGGCTTAAGGTAGAAGTAAAACATAACTTGTTTGTAAGATTGTCTGCAAATGCACTTCCTTGGAAAGAATTTCAGCTTCATTGTATTAGAAATGAAGAACTGCTGTTCTTCTTCTTCTTCTTCCTCAGGTTGCTGTGCAGTCCAGACCAGTATTTCTATAAAATGGCAGTATCTCCCGGATGCCTTTCAGAGCTGGAGAAGAGAAATAGTAGGCCTGCAAGGGATCAGTTTGACTGTCAAGAGCGCAGGATACCGTCACATCCCACTGGAATCAAATGGCAAGTCATTTCCTTGTCATCCTTCTTGTATGTAAAAGAGGTTATTTCCCTTGCTGAAAAGCCCTAATCAATACTCCAGTTCACCTTTCACAGAGTCCCTCAGCTGGCATTAAATGGGAGTGACAGTGTGACAGAAAAGGTCAGACAGCATGGGATGGGTGGAGACCATACCATTTTCTATTGACAAGAGTGTTCATGGTGCTGCAGTGCCTCATATTTGCCATGGGTGAGGTGGGGTCAAAGACATTATCTGGATGGATAGATTTACCAGAGGGTTGCTTTCTTTCCAAGACGGAAAGAATCATCTTGTCAGAATCATACAGAGCAGCATGTGCATACATGGAGGGCCCCTTGCTCCCTGTTACACTTCTAAGGACAGCTATTGCCCAGATTATCACTTGCTGGACCAGCATTTCAGCAGCCCTGCTGAAAATGCAGTGTGCTCAATGCAACTTTCATCTAAGGTCCCTTGTATTCTACCCCTCATACTGAGGTCTCCTCAACTGCCCTGGAAAAGTGTGGTCAACAGTTTTGTGCAGGGAATGAAACTCTTTTGTCTCTAAATCACAGAAATTCTTTTCCCTGTTTACTGATTGGCAAAACCACATATTTTCCTAGGAAATGATTTTCATTGGGAGGGATAATTACCAGTCAAGTGAACATCTACCCTCTGGTTTTGGAGGCACTTGTGTGGGGCATGAGCCTGTGGCAGAATGCAGCCCCAGGCCCATTGACAACATACCAGTTAACATCTAACTTTAATATATTTGCACTTCTGCTTAGCCTCCCTTGATCCTTCCTTATTTCTCTTGTTTCTGTAAGCAGCCTCCTCAGTTCATTGTTAATGGCAAGTGAAAATATTTTGTGCTCAGCAGAGGGAAAGGGAGTTGAAGAAATTCTGGACTTAAATTATGAAGCCTTAATGACCTTAATCATTGGAATATAATCACAAAGGGAAAGTGGTTGTAGCTAAGAGGCCACTTTTCTGGAAAACCCCCCTTCCCAGAGACATCCTGCTTTTAGACACACAAAAAAGAGCCATGGTCTGGGGTTTCCAGGCAATGTAAGGAAGCACTGTACATTTTCGGATACTCCTATGATTCTCATCACTCATGAAATCCAGCTGAAGTAGAGAATCTGTCTGCCTTTGAGTGATTTCTTTGGAAACGCCAACACAAGGAATGCTGCAAAAGAACAGGACAGCAAAGACCCAAGTGGCAGTCGGGATGACCTGTCTGCTTTTTATTTGCCAGCAACCCAATAGAGATTCCATTGCAGCCAGAAAACGATCCTTTTAGTTTTAAGCAGGTGCAATATGGTAACAATAATATTTCAGCAAGTTCCTGAATTGTGCCCATGACAACATGACTATTGTGTGAAAAATCGAGAGCTTGCTATCTGCTCTGCTGAATGTTAGTTTCAGAAAGGGAGAAAATTCAGCCAATATGAGAAATCTCGCTTATTCTAGCAGTGAAAGCTGGGCAGGAGTTTTAAAATGAAGACTGTTGTCTTGCTATCAATGTGAGAAGAAATCCCTTTAAAATTGCAGACTTTCAAAATATACAACAGCAGCACTAAAAATTGCCCAAATCAAATCAATTTCTCCAGCAAACAACTAAGAGTGTCATAGGAAGTAAGTGACACAGAATATGAGTTTTCAGTACATATGCATTTTTTTCTCAAGACAGATAACCCAGGGAACATAACTGAGACATGGTTTGACAGATATTTATAATCGCCTCCACCCTCTGGTCAATATATTCTTTGCTTCACTGTAGGTCGTCCTCATTTCCTCCTTGCTGAGTATAGCTGGTGGATTACTATGCAAACTGTACCACACAGAAGACGTAACTCTGTCTTCTAGCATGGGGACCCTCTGGCACTTACAATACACTTTAATTTTATTCTGTATTTCAGTGCTGAATACCACAGGGTAAGTAGCACAGTGCTGAATATAGCTTAATTCAGGAAGCTTAGCTGCTAATGATAAATATCCTTTCTTCATTTTTTAGATGTGGAATGTTTCTTCACTTTTTAAATGTGGAATGTTGTACAATTGAACCATGTAATTTTTAAAATGAAGAAATAATTTAATTTTGTTGTTACCTAATTCTGCACTGGCTCCTGTCTGTGAGAGAAACCTGTAACACGTGGATTTCTAATGGTACATCTTGACAAAATAACCGCAGTAGTTATAAAACAGTTTTGTCTCTGAATATAGCTATAGTAACCTTTGCCTTAGGATTTGCCTAATGTGTAACTGTTTAAAGACAGCGCTGAATAGAGATGAAGTGGCAACTCCTCACAGCTTTCCCTTTCTCATGAAAGAAGAAACCCAACAAGTACAAGCAAAGGAAATTTTCTTACGTTATCTGTCTTCACATACTCTCTTTCCTCCTTAGCCTCAGCTTGGTCTGTTTTCCAGTTGCTTACTGCATTTCATTGATGAATTGATTGTGTGATATTTGCTCTTTATCTCCCAAGTTTCTCTAAATGCCAGTGCTTAGATTTTGAGAGAGAGTGGGGACATTCTCTGTGATGTATTCACTTAAGACAGATTCTCTGTACTGTGTCAAGTACAATAAGGATAATTAAGGAGAGGGCACCACAGAGGCTGGAACTGAACTCTGCCTCCTGAAACCATGGACCATCTTCAGAGCAAGAACTACTACTGTAGCCTTGCAATCCTGGTAATCCCTTCACCCAAAGAACAGAGCCATCTAGGCTGTGATCTGTGGTGAGATTTTGGTCTTGTGTCTACTTGTCTCTGCAGGACTTTGTAGCACCACAAGAACTATGCTTTTGTAACTGCTTTTGTTCTGCAGCGTTTTCAGGGTAAATTAGAAGAGCTGAATGAGATGACAGCTTTGTGTAATGTGAGATTTCAGGATTTAAGGGAAATACATAGCCTTTCAACAAATAACAGTTACGGAGAACACATACACATTGCTTTGCAACAATAGAGATGACAATGCCATGAGTAAGTTAGTAGAAAGTCTTTGCTATTGTCCTGGTATTGTCTGAGCTGAGCTGCACCCATCCACCTGTTCCATAGCTCCCTGTACCTAGGAGAGCTGGTATCCTTTCAGTTCAGTGGGATACAGAGGAGAGGATCCTTCCACCCACGTCAGAGCTATACCATGAAGGAATAAACACGTACAGGAAGAGAAAGAGTCAGACATGGATGAAAACCTGAATCTATCCAGTTATTCAGTGAAACACCCAAAGACATATCTTGAGGTCCTAACATTCTTTCTTAAACAGTTTTTGAGTCCCTAATTCTACAAGGGCTTCACTGTGCTCTTTTTCTTGGCAGGATCAAGCAAAGACCAACTGGTGGCTTGAGAACATGGGATCCTGAAACAGGTAACTGCATGTTGTTAGTGCTGTTAGCATTCAACACAGATTTTGAGCATACAAGGTCTTCTTCCTTACTTTAATGCGTTGTATTTCAGCCTACCTCACCAGATGTGATTTTAATAACAACTCAAGACCATTTTGTGACTGGACCCAACCTTGCAATGTCAACCAGGGAGTGTGGATACGAACCAAACATGATACTCCGACTAATGGAACGGGTCCTGATGGAGACTATCCTGATGGAAGTAAGTGCTCAGTTGTGGCAATGTTGATGTCCTTTAGAAGACAGTTTCTTCTTCTTTCTGTGAAAGAGAAAAGATATTAATGAAAACCTTTGAAATGTGCCAGCTTTGTTATACACTGATGCCTGTCTTTGACTTTTTACTGTGTCAGTTATGAGTAAATAAAACTGGGTTGGTACATCCGGGGTTGGAAATCTTTATCAGTGTGTGGAAGTAGAACAAAGCTAATTATGTTATTCTTATGCCTCAGAGAATGCAGTGACATGCAACGATCATTATGCAAGAGAGGTCTTGTGGCCAAATTACACTGATACCAGCTAGTGGTGATAAATTTAATGATCGCTGTACTGGCACTAGATAAAGTTCATGCTGGCAAAGTGTTGCAAGATCGAGCCTGAAATTACCCAATATCTTTAAAAAGCTTGTCCTCAGCTACATGTGATTGAAAAACTGAGATCTAACACAGTCATATCATCAAACGAGTGCTTAGTATGCCTCCATCTCTCTGTTCGAACCACTATCCTTGCCATAGCAGATGCATTTATGGGGGATCATTCTGCAGTCATATTGCTTTCTGTAATTATCTCAAGGCTGAAAGGTCAGCTACTGTCAGACTCAGTAAATGGATTAGAAGACTATTAATTGGGATTTTTGCTAAATAATTTTCTGCATTTTTAGTACTTTGATAATAAAAATTAAAATTGCCTGTTGAAAGAAGAAATTAAATATTTTTAGTTTGGATTCACACAAATAATAATGTTTTGCTTTTTGAATTGACACAGACCATATAACTTAAAATGTGACTTACATTTTCTTGCCAACTAAAACATATGACTGAATGTTAGATGTTATGTATGGAGCCATTCTTTTTCATATAGAAACGGTCATTCATTTGTATTTGGTTCCTTTCTGTAGTTAGATGAGAGAGACTTGATTTTAACTGCACTAGGGAAATGTAGCTTTGATCTTAGCCCAAGAGAAGCAAAAAACTTCAGCCCTAGTAAAGCAAAATGTGATCTCATATTGAACCAATTTAGACTAAAGCATTTAAAAATCTTAAAAGAAATACCGTGAGTTTCTGAATTTTGAAAAGTTTCCTTCCTTTCCATGATGTCAAACCTAAATATCTTCATAGAAATATCTGCACTGCTTTCTATTCCTTCCATTTTGAGACAAAACCAAATGCTGATGAGTTGGAATTTTCCTTGTGCTAGGGATTTGCTCATCTTGAGAGTAAAATCTTTAGAAAAAAACCCATATCTTGCAAGAGAAGGTGTATAGCAGATTGCATCATTTTCCTTTGAGGAAAGAGGAAATTGAACATGGATCAGTGGGGCACTGTGTCTGGGGGTGCTCTCACTTGAAACAGGCCTATAGCTTTAATTGTGAAACAAAAATAACTGTTCCTTTCAGATGGGATGTATTTTCATTGCTTTCCAGCTCACAGTCTGGTCTGGATAACTACGTAATGCTAACCATTGCAATGTGAATTCCAAACAGCCTCTACTTCGTTTCTTTGCACTGCTAGTGATGCTCTTGATATCCTCGACAATTGGGTTGTAGTTCAGTTTTAAATTACACCTAACAAGTTACAAAGTTTCAACCATATTTTAATTGTTTTCACTCTGCAGAAGGCTATTTCATCTACCAAGAAGCAAGTAATCTGATTCCATTCGACACCAACAGGCTTGAGAGCCCAGACACTGTGGTTTCTAAAAAAATATGCATAGACTTCTGGTACTATATGTTTGGGTCAGAAGACATGAATGAGCTGAGAGTGCTTATTAAAGACAGCACTGGAGAGTCTATAGTGTGGAGTCGGAGGGGAAACCAGAGTTCCTTGTGGAAATATGGTGCCGTCACTCATACTTTTCCAACACAGAGAAAGATTAAGGTAATATATTTTCAGAATAAGTTTCTTTGTACAGTGCTAGCATTTGTTCTCCCCTTGCAGGCTGCAAAAGGTTGTGCCTGTAAGCTAGAAAATATAACCAAGATTTGCTTGGTTTATACTTTTTAAATATAATGGCCTCATGCTCTTTGCTAATGAACTAAGAGAAGAAACAAACAGCCCCCTGAGTTTTACTGGTGCTGTTAGGTAGAGGATAAAATATATTTAGTTTTCTTTTTCCTTCTTTCCCTCTTTTGTTTTATCATTAATTAAATGACTTTAGGTGCCTTAATTAAAGGCAGGTTTGTCTGCTGTGAGTTAAGATTTGAACTTTGGGATGCTGCCTACATTTGATTCCTCTGTAGAATCCAGACAACTAATCTCATAAATCTTTCATCAGTCAGCAAAATAGAAGGCAATGTTTCTTGAAGTCCTTAGCTTATTACAGAATATATATTTTAGGCCTCTGAGAGAAGCTAGGAAAACTGTTATAACCTCAGCTTACTTCATGCCCTTAGAGATAGACCAGAAAGAATATTTTGAAAACATGCTAAGGGACATGGTGTCATATTTGCTTAAACGACTCTGATGAAGTGATTGACTTTGCGTCCTGCCTAGGTAATTTTTGAGGCTGTCCGAGGACTGACAGAGTATGGAGATACGGCACTGGACAATGTGAGAGTAAGGGATGGATCCTGTGGTAAGTCTGTGTTTCTGTGTTTGCACCTCAGTTCTCAGTGGATACTCCTCCTTCATCTCTGTTAAACTGTTGACAATTACTCAATTCTGTATACAATATAGAAACTCCTCATGACTTCAAACCACAAAAGAGAAATGGCAAAAAATTTACATCTCGCTTCATTTGAATAGTATCTGTTTTGTTGTAGTTTCTTTCTAAATCTTTCCTTACCACCTCAAATGTTCAGAACAAGCTATCCCTTTCTCTGCAAATGTGACCATGTTCACAAGGTCCAGCAAACTTTACCTTTATTTTAAGTCTGAAGTGCATCTCTAAACCCAGAGAAAGGTTATGCACATTGGTCTTCAGTTCTAGATTAAATGTTCTCATCAGAATTTTACAGCAAATCTCAGTTCATATGAGCTCAGATAATACACAGCATTGCAATATGTCACAAAAATAAATAACTGTGAGTCAATAAAGCTGAGTTGCACTACCACCTCTGACTATGAATTGGCAATTTGATCTTGATCCTTGACCCTGTGACTGGCACAAGCTGTCGATGACTAGGGTCTGGAAGTGAATTACAGTTTTGTCCCATCTTAACTGAAAAGCGTGTAGTACTTACAAAATGTGAATTGAACAAGAAATTTGCTGAAAATAATATAGAAATTGTTACTAGGTCTGAATAAGCCTCATTCTCTGTGAAATGCTAGTCATATAATGACAATAAAGTGTTTCAAATTTATTCTAGCCAAGATGAAGATTTTCATTCAGGTCCACATCCTCAGAACATATAATTTTCTATAATTCTGTGAAAAATACTTGGGGCCCTTTGGAAGGGTGGGGGCCCATGGAAAGCCAGTTCTTCATTTTTCCAGACCTATTAGCACATTATTTAGTCACTAAATAGTGCACTAATATAACTCCAAGACACAAGAGAAAAAATGCTCCTCTCTCTCTCTCTTAAATTATATGGCTATGAATATGATGAAAGTTAAGTGAATTATTAGGTCTAGTAAAAGTTGAAGTCCTGTCAACCTTTTTGCTTCTAAAAGAATGTTTGATTGAATAGACACTTTAATCAAACTGATGAAAAACTAAATATATGTCCATTTATCACATGAAAAATTAGCTTCCAAGGCAACTGTAGCAAGCAGTCTTTACATTATGAAGTTTGACATTCATAATGTCATTTGCAGAACTTCTTCACCTGAGATATCAAGGGACAATAATCTTCAGAAGAGGTTTTCTTCTGCTTTTTTGGTCTGCTGTACAACAAAGTTAGCTTAAAGCTTGTTGAGAAGTATCCATTATGAGACTAAAGCCATTATCGGGATTTTCTGGTAATTTTTTTCCAAAGTTGAAAGAGTGAAAAGGGCAATTCTGGGCTAGATATGAAAAAACTGCATTAAAAATACAGTAGGGAGCTGGATGTGAAATAGGCAAATATGCAGCAGGTGTATAAGAAACCAGTGCATGCAACGGAGCTGATCCCACTTTTCAGGCAGGTTAATATAAAATATCTTCAGCTTTGAAGTTAGAGCTCATTAAGTGAACAGGATCCTTTTGTGCAGAGATTTATTAGTATACACTAGATTTCAAGATATGTGAAATCTATTGGCTTTTTCTAAATTGTAATCATAAGTATTTTGTAAAACCCCCACATCCGGCTGAATTTGAATCACATGGTTAGCACAAAAGCAGTACCATCATAGTATGTAGTTACTAGTCATTATTCAAAAATCTCTAAGTTGTTCTTGTATGACTTACTTTCTATATTACAACTTAATACCTATCAATAACATTGTTACCACTGTCAGTAATACATAATACCAACTGCCTTACTTTTGATTCACTTGGATGATTGTATACCTGTAGTGCATCTATAAGTGGGTTGGAAAGCGCTGCTCTCCATGAATCAGTTCATCATTTGTTTATCTCCTTGTACACTGATTGTTACTGCACGCTCAGTGCATAGTACAGAGCTCTCAAGGGTGCAGTAGGAGAGCACCTGAATGAGGAGAGTTGTTCTGTTTTTTCCAAAGGGGCAGGAGTGAATGCACACGTGCTCTGAAGGTTTTAGTCAGTCTGTTGTATTTCCAGAGATTCGGATCCATCACTTATTCGCGTGTCACTAGGTGAATGAATGGGACATCAAGACAATACTCACCCTGGTGTTGCTAGTTCACACATACAAGTACACCAAAAGGACCACTTATTTTAGAATATATCTTTGTGATGGATATGGAATAGGTGGGAAAAATGCTGATATTTGTTTCCAAGCAGAAGCAGGCATGACAGAAGGCTCCACAACATGACTGTTGTGTCTGTCAGTAGAGAGCTCTTACAGCTGTCCCAGGCCTAAGAAATAAATCTCATTTTGAAGAAAAAACAAAACTCTCTGATTAGAAACCACCAGTGCCCTAAGAGTTATTTGTTTCTGCTATATGGCATCTGCTGGTAGGCTACTTACTCCCAGACGTGCCAAGACTTGCAGACAGTTTGACCCTCGTGCCTTAACATACACGCCAGAGGGAGTCACATATCCAATTGTAAATACACTTCCAGCTCCAGAGAAGGACACCGGCACAAACTCAGCCACCGTCACCAAGTTAACAATCAGATGAGCTTTCCTAAGCACTCAAAAGACCCACACGTTCTCGTTTTTAAATATAGGCAGTTCTACTTGTTTCAATAAAAATCTTCTAACTTTATGTTGGTGAAGAGAAAGTGGAAATTCATGTATGTTGCTGTGTATGTAGTATTCAACATGTAACGTTATAACTCATTGTACTGCCTTGTCTTTTCTACTAACAGAAGCTGACCCTACCCCTATACCACCAACACCTACACCAACAGAACCTACACTGCCTCCAATGACAGGTAATACGCTAGTCAATGGGGTGTAGAAGGGCACCTAAATTTTTTACTACCAGTGCTACTTATTTGCTTCAGTTAATTTCTTTGAGTATCTCTCTATGGCATTGCCTTATGCCATATAAATCTTCCTTTTCTGCTTTAGTTTCTCCATATGTCATCTGTAGAATCATAGAATTGTCTAGGTTGGAAGGGACCTTTAAGAGCATGGGGTCCCAAGGAAATGGGGATGCTTGTATTTTCCCACTGCACAATGAAGGTATGAGGTGGATTTTCTGGGTGGATCCATTTATTAATGAGAACATATTCCTTTTTCTGTCTTCAGCAGCAACCTGCAGTATACATGGGGATCCTCACTACTACACATTTGACAAGCAGCGTCATGACTTCATGGGCACCTGCACCTACACCCTTTCCAAGCTGTGCGAGAGCAACAGCTCGCTGCCCTACTTCAACGTGGAAGCGGCCAACGAGCACAGGGGAGGCAACACTCGCGTGTCCTATGTCCAATACCTGGACATCGATGTATATGGCTACAGGATCAATCTGGGTAAAAATAGAATTGTTAAGGTAAGGCTGAAGCCTGCTATCTATCATCAGTAACTCATAGTGTGCATGAAAAAGTTGTTATACAATGACTACAAATTTCCAGCATACATACAGTAGTGTTTAGAGGGCAGTCAGGTATTTCAGAGTAGGAGTGGTGTGGAGTTCTTAAACATTGGAATTTCAGGACTGAAAACATAGACTAAATTTTTGTGCTGTATTGCTAAAATGTGGGATTGGAGCTGACGTTCAAGATGGGGTTGATGGACCAGCCTGCCTTTCTAGCGTGTCCCCCATACTCAAGCTTGGTCTGCATCAGGGAATAAAAAGGCCTGCATTAACCAAATCCAAGCTGGTGGTTATTTCCCAATCCTGTCCTCTAAATCTGAATGCTTATTCTTCATTTCTAGTTATTCCACATCACTGCTAACTTCACTTAGCATGGCATTTACCACAAAGCAGGGCCAGATACGAGGGTCCTAGAGTGACAATCTGTTGACTGTCCTCACTTGGCCAGTCACTGTATTTTAAGGCTTCTTTATGGCTCCCTTCCATAAAGGGCCAAAGCAGCAGACATGTTTGATTCAAAGCCCCAATATATGAATAGGCCGCCTTACTTTATCACCACCCTTCTTATAAGAAAATAGTGCAATGATTGATGTGACAGGAGATAAAGTTTTGAATGTACATGAGACATTTCCCATCTGACGTTGGAAACATAGTAAGCTCATACACCCACATTTGTCTAACAGCTTCTCTTTTATACCTTTCCCCTGGATTTACCATTTTTATTATATATAAGTTTCTCAGCAAATCAAACTTTCTTACGTATGCAATAAGAACAAACATTCAAAGTAGATGATAATTAAAGTCACTGCAAGGCCTATGTTCAGTTATAGGGATGTGATCTAAGAGGGTCACCATTAAAAATACTTCTTTTGAAGTGGTTATGATGCTTGTCCTTCTCTGTGCCTGCAGGTTGATGGAGTCACCCAGGTGCTTCCTCTGACATTGGCACAGGGTGTCAGTATTTCCTTCAGTGGGCAGTACGTTGTGGTCACTACTGACTTTGGGCTGAATGTCAAGTTTGATGGAAATCACAGAGCAGAAATCACTCTTCCCAATACCTACATGTCTAAAGTCTGTGGAATATGCGGAAATTATAACGGGCACAAAGAAGATGACTTTCTTAACCCAAGTGGAGGGATGGAAGCAAACTCATCCAGCCTTGGCAACAGTTGGCAGGTTTACAATGACTCCAGGTAGGACTCCAGCTGGGATGTCAGGGCCATAGCTGTTGGTTATGCAATGACCAGCGTTTTAAATAACTGTTTTATTTGAGCCAAAAACGTCAGGCACTTGGGATTAAATATAGTCTTGTCAGTGTGCTTAATTTATCTATCTGGATAAAGTTTCACAGCAAATTTGACTGTGCTTAAAAGGAGGAGATTTGAATAAAACAATGCTAATACTTGAAGTTCCTGTTTAAACTCTTCTGAGATACTTTACATCATTATATAATTTCACAATATATTAGCTAATTATAGTAGAGGTTTAACTTTAAATACTGTTACTTTTTATATGTACTTCCTAGGTATCTTCCATGTAGAAAGGTTGACTTAAATGAAGGTGCAAAATTCATATTTAGGTTTCTTCCAGGCCTTTCAAAGGTTATAAGGGTGAGATCATATTAAAATCTGATGATCTACCCTAAGTATTTGAAATGTAGAGCTTTAAAATATGTCATGCTTAGCCTGGAGAGAGCCCTGTAGTTTTGGTAGATGTGACATGAAAAATATCTTAGGTGCTAGTGCATCTCAAGTACATTGGTGAATTTTTCCACCTCTTTTTTTTTTTTTCCACACTAGGTGCTTGCCAGATGATGGCCACACCCCAAATTGCACTGCGGATGAAAAACTTATGATCCAAAGCAGTGAATACTGTGGTCTGATGACAGATCCTGATGGTCCATTCCAGAATTGCCACTCAGTAGTTGACCCACAAAGTTATTCTGAAGCCTGCCAGTATGATCTCTGTGAACTTCACCTGGACAATGCAGCCCTCTGTGAAAACATGCAGGCTTATGCAGACGTGTGCCAAGCTGCAGGAGTCCAACTGAAACCATGGAGAAATGCAACCTTCTGCCGTATGTATCAAAGATTACTGGAAATTACCACTTGTCAAGAGGGTATAATCAGGACCTCTTGAAGACAGCCTTACAAGACACTTGAATTCATATAACATTGTGAATCTTTACTGATCAGGCTAAAGATTTCAGGCTTACATATTAGACCTCACTTTGATTCCTTTGGGAAGATTCTAGTGAAGATATTTAACTGCTTCTGATGAAAGGAGAAAATACTGTCTAGCCCATCTTAAAATAGAATTGGAGGATTTTCCTTTGAATTCCTCTAGTGTCCCTATATTTTTCTTCAGGGGTATTAAGTGTGTCAGGGACATTTGACTTAGAGAGTATTTTGCCTTCTGAAGAAGCTATGCCTAAACTTAAGTGTCTTTGAGAAAAAAAAAAATCTAATTTTGCACATGCTTTGTGGACATGTAAGAGTTTTACCCACCTTTCCTGATGAGAGCCTGAGCTGCCTTCTCCAGCCCCAGCCTCTCTACCCTGTGTGGTGGCCAGGCACCCAGATATCAGAATAGAAACTATCTCCTCCTGCAGCAACCTCAGCAAAAACACATCAGGGCTGATACCTTATAGGAACATCAAAGAGACAGGAGCCAGAGTAGATGAAAGGCAGAGCTGTAGATGGGAGAAGGAGAGTATTGGAAACACTATCAGTGGCACAAACTCCTGAACGTATAAGAGAAGAGGGAGTGTGAGCCATTCATGCCTGTGGATGTAGAGGAAAGCATCAGTGTCCTGTACAGGTGGAGTGATTCATGGTTTCAGAAGGGAGAGGAGGCAATGCAGGTAGGCAGCCTGGAATTAAAGGCCAGGGCTTAAGAAGGAAGCCTGTGCAATGGAGATTGTAACCACACTAATGGAAGTGGAGAAAGTAGTGAGGGTGAGGAAGAGACAGAAACAGAGACAACAGACAAAAGGTGTCAAGTATTAAAGTAGTAGACAGAAGGCTGTGCTGGCGATTATATAGGAATAATGACCTTTCTTCTGTGAATGTTGTTAAAGACTAAATAAAGAACATTTCTCAAGCATTCAGGCATATATTTAGGTTAAAAAAAAAGTTACCTTTAGAACAGGATTTAAATACTGTCTGAAAGTCCTGAATAGATCTGCTTCCATCTGAAGCAATGCAAAGAACATGAAATAGTGATTCAGTGTGCTGAAGAAGTTTGGGAGACTGAAAAAAGAGACTTGTCTGTAAACACTGAAATAACTGAAGTCTGATTTATTTCTGACTTTTGTTTCACATTTGACCACAGTCTCTGGCTGGAGTATTTCCTCTGCTGGCTGCATTACTGAGGTTTTCTCTCCCATAGATTCTAGACTTTCTAAGCAAGAATGAGCCCTCTCTGTAGCTGTTATTTCTGTTGAAGAAGCTTGCAGGATCTCTCTTCTTTGCCTTGTGCCTATTTCATTTAATGGACCTAAATATGTTTTTATCCTCTACCAACCTCACCAACTAATTTCCAATAAGTCAGCTGGGTCAAATTTTGCAAGTGGGAGGACGAACAGAGAAATGTATGATGTAATTGTGTGATCTCTGTCTCCTTATGAAAGCAGGCTAAAAATACAGTGAGAAGATATGACATTAAAAAATGAATGACATCACAGAAACATATAGAAGCTGAAAAAAGATTGTTCAGAAAACTTTAGTTCTGGCATTTTCTCAAATGAAAATGTTAGTGTTTAAAATGTATAATTAGCTTGGGTATCTACATGTTGTGTACGTAACAAGATTGAAAAGAGAATAGAGCACTTGTACATCCTGATTATTTAACAAACATTAGAGACCTTAGCAGAGTGGAAAAAAATGTCAATTAAGAAGCTACAATATGATTAGAATTAAATACCAGGTCTATACCTTAAATATGACACATTCTAGAACAAATAACCAACATAACACCAAGAACTCAGCCCAATACAAGATTTCAAAGCAATACTCCTCAGGAGTAGGAGGTCTCCCAGGAAACTCTCCATAAGGGCAACTTTAAATAGCCCAAACATCAAAAGAAATTAAAGGGTAGTAACACAGCAAAGGAATACATCAAACTGCCTCAAAACACCAAGATGTCTCCAAATATTTCAAAACAAAGCAGAATATGATATTAAGCAAAACCCAGTACTTGAGTAGTTAAAAAAGATTAATAAGGAGGTTTATCTTTTATTACACAGCACTAGCATGCTCTGCCAACAGTCACTATGAGCCCTGTGCTGCAGCCTGCCCTGCCACCTGTGTCAACCCAATAGCACCCTACAACTGCAGCCTGCCGTGTGTGGAAGGATGTGTGTGCGACAGCGGGTACCTGCTCTACAACGACCGCTGCGTGCCCAGCCAGCAGTGCGGATGTTGGCACAACGGGCAGCACTACCCCGTGGGCTCGGAGTTCTGGACGGACAACACCTGCTCCTCCAAGTGCACGTGTCCCGCACGGGGAAGCAAAGTCCAGTGCTCCAGTGCCTCGTGCCCTGCGGGCCAGTACTGTGGGGTGAAGGATGGGAAACCTGAGTGCCTCGAAGAATCCTACGGCATCTGCCACGTCCACGGTGACCCTCACTACATCACCTTTGACAAGGTGACGCACAACTTCATGGGCAACTGCAGCTACACCCTGGCCAAAGTGTGCTCCAACACCACCGCCCTGCCCTACTTCAATGTTGAGGCCAAGAACGAGCATCGTGGTAACACCAGAGTGTCCTATGTGCGTGAAGTCGTGGTTGAGGTGTACGGGGTGCGCATTGCCATTGTCAAGAAGGAGAAGAGCCAAGTGCTGGTAAGCAGTGAGGCCGGCACGAGCGTGGTGTGGGTACAAGGCAGGGCCTGGCGTGTACCAGATATCACCATAGTTCCCAGGCCCAGGTGGCATCCCTGAAGCCACTGGGTTCCTTTGTTTTACTCTTCTGGGCAGGGGTGGGTCTAGAGGAGGGACAGGCAAAGACGGAATGTGGCCTGTGTTGCACAGAGGCCCCTGACAGTGCAGAACAGAGACACGGCTCTGTCAGTTGCAGGGGTGTTGGGGTGCAAGGGCATCACGGGCACCGGTTTGCCATGCCCGGCGTGACAGCTGATTTCCCTCCCTGGGGCAGGAGACCCCAGGAAGGCCAGGGACAAGTCCAGCGTCCATTGTGGTGTGTCTGCCCTAGGTGAACAATGTGCGCCAGACCTTGCCGGTGAGCGCAGCGGGAGGTGCCATCACGGTGAGCAGGAGCGGCCGCTACATCGTCGTGGAGACAGACTTCAAGCTCCAAGTGTCCTACGACACTGACCACTCGGTGGAGGTGAAGGTGCCCACTACCTACTTCAACCTGACCTGTGGCATGTGCGGGAACTTCAACAACCGGCGAGAGGACGATTACATGATGCCCAACGGGCAGCAAGCCGCAGACACCAATGAGCTGGGGGAGAGCTGGCGGGTCCCAGACAATGACTCCTCTTGCGGTGTCCCCGTCCCCCCACCACCCTGCAGTGCAGAAGAGGAGAAGCTCTACCGATCGGACCAGTTCTGTGGCATGCTGACTGCCAGGCCTGGCTCTTTTGAGAGGTGCCACGGTGTGGTCAACCCCCAGGACTACTTTGACACCTGCTTCTATGACCTGTGTGCCCTGAATGGTGGCCAGGAGCTCCTGTGTGCTGCTCTGGAGGCCTACGCTGACACATGCCAGGCGGCCGGCGTGACTCTCCCTCCCTGGAGGAATGCCACCTTCTGCCGTGAGTTTCTGTCGATAAGTGAATCTTTGAATAGCTCCCTTGTTGTTTTAAGAGGTTGATTTAGCCAATAACTGACATAGCTTAAAGAACTTTAAATTCTTTGCATTATTACATACAAAATATTTAGCAATAAAATTCTCTAAAAGTATCCCCATTAGTGTTTTCTGCCAGAGAGCAGAGGAACATTTTATTAATTATCTCAAGAATCTTTGTCAAACCAGTAGCAGTAAGTTCCTGATAATGTGGAATCACCTCTGAGTTTTATATGATGTTTTGCTTTTAGTAGGTTTGTTCATTTCCAGACTACATCTAATGACTTTAGCAATCTGTGTTCTTCTAGAAATGTACTGACTACGTACTAGATACAATGTAGTTAGGCTTAGTTTTCACTTGGATTTGGAGGTGCTTAATATCCAGGATATGCATGTAAAACATTCATACTTTTGTGCCATAGAATGTTTTCTTTTTTTCTGATATCAAAATAAGAAAGGCATTTCTCTTTAAAAAAAACAACACTGTCTCTAGTTCAAAATAACCCCATTTTTGGATCATTGTTTCATTTGAGTTGTGATTGTAAGTTCATTGCCTTTTGCTGTTTTTCAGCTGTTGCATGCCCTCCCAACAGTCATTACAATCCATGCACCAGTGCTTGTCCAGACACATGCGTTGACCCTCTTGCATCAAAGAACTGCAGCAGACCTTGTGTAGAAGGATGTGAATGCAACAGTGGTTTTGTCATCAGTGGGGGACAATGTGTGTCCATGAGCAACTGTGGCTGCCTTCAGAATGGCAAATATTATGAGGTTTGTTCTTGCACATAGTTCAGGGGCTTATGTCACAGTTCATCATTACCATTACTCTTTTAATTTATTTTTATTTTATTGTCTCTAACAGAAAGGAGAAACTTTTTGGCAAACAGACTGTGAAGGCCATTGTATATGTGCTGGAAATGGGACTGTAGATTGCACATCAGAGAGATGTGAAGTAAGCGAAGTTTGCAAGGTGCAGAATGGACTCCTGGGATGTTATCCATTGAATCCCAGCACCTGCCACGTTTTTGGGGATCCACATTATATAACCTTTGATGGGAGACTGTACCATTTCCAAGGAGACTGCAATTATACTGTTGTTGAGACATGCACAAATTCTTCTGAAAGGTTTTCAGTGACAACCAGGAATGAACATAGAGGAAACCCAAACTGGACAGCCTTGAACTCAGTTGCTCTCACACTGAAAAATGTTCACATTGTTTTGAAGAAAAATAAAGAGATCTATGTAAGTGTTCTACTTCGAGCATAAACAAGTAATCTCATTTGTTCACTTTACATTTCTGTCCAACCAGATTTCTCTGCTTTATTCATCTCCAAGACCACACATGCTAAAAGTCACAGACTTCATCTTTTTTTCATTAGAAAGGCAGAAATCAGCATAGCTTCCTTCCGTCCATTCAAATCTTTTCTAAATGAGGTTTTAGGAAAAAAAAACACATCTTCCTCCATAGCTTCATCCATAAGAGAAAGTTTCTGTTGAACTAAATCTCAGTCTGAAATTTATAGAACTGGCTTTAAAATAAAAAGGGTATTTTTGCTATACACTCTTAGACTCATTCATACCAAAGCTAGCTTTAAACTATTCCAAGTATTGCTGTGTGTGTCGTTGTGACAGCACAGAGCTCAACTTATGCTACAAAGCTCTATTCAAGATGTGCGACAAGTACACAGCCTGTTAGGCTCTGCTAAGCTTCAAAGTTTTGTGTCTGCATTGTTCATTAAAGTAAGGCTGGCCTGGTGATGATAGTACTGGCAGTGTAGATGTCCTCTTTGTTGATGGGAGCTTTATTGACTTACCTGGCTGTGTGGGTTTTGTTTTGTTTAGGTGAATGGAGTTCGAGTTTCCCTGCCTGTGGATTTGAACCATGGAGCCAGAGTAGCTATAAAAGGACATTATGTGGTCATTGATACCTCTGTAGGGATCCAGGTGAAGTTTGATGGTGACCAGGAGCTTTTCATTCTGGTTGATGAAAGTCTCAAAGGACAGCTGTGTGGTCTGTGTGGAACATTCAATGACAATCAACTGGATGATTTTCTAAAACCAGATGAAGTCTTAGAACAGGATCCAAATAAATTTGGTGACAGCTGGCTAGTGAAGGATGACAATTGGACGTAAGTATCTGCTAATACTTCGGGAAACAGCAAAATGCCTGAAACATAAATCATCTAGTTATAAGATTAATGTACATTACTTATATTACATAGTAACCCTTCTTTGATATTACTTGTTTGCTAGTATTTTCACCTTCTAATAACTCCACTTTTCAATAGGAAGCATTGAAATTTTAAAATCACCATTCAGAGGTTTTCCACACAACCTTTGTAGATTTTGTTTGAAACTGGGCTCCTTTTTTTGCATATAACTGTTCTTTTTTCTTAGCTGTTTATTCTAAAATATCTCCTTTATATTACCTTACTCTAAGAAGTCCAAATATATCTCTCAGATTCAGCTCCTAAGATAACTCCACACTGATTAACATAGACATGGGATGTTTATCTGGCTATTAATGAGTAAATCTGGCTATTAATGAGCAAATCTTTGCTCTTACTATATGCAATACTGAACTGAAATGATCTTGCTTGTGTTAGCTGATTTGTTGGTTTCTTCTGGACTCCAATCTATGGACAGACAGTCACACGTCAACACTTCACAATTATACTCTTAATGGGGGATTATGAGTCAAATTGTAATATTTCTCACTTTGGGATTTGAGACACTAAAGATGACTATACACAGGAAATCCATAGAATTTGGCATAGGATTCTATTTCTATTGAGGCATGCCTTGCAGGATAGAACAAAATATAAATATTTATTATATAACCATGCTGCTGTTTATTTTTGATACAGGTGTAATCCAGTTTCAGTTGTACCACCCACTTGTGACACAGCAAAAGAGAAAGAATATGAAGAACGTTGCAAAATTATTTTGAAAAATAGTGGGCCTTTTCAGGTCTGCCATTGGCACATTCCCCCACAGCTGTATTTTGAGAGCTGTGTCTATGACCTGTGTGCCACAGAGGGGAATTCTGATCAGTTTTGCAAGATTTTAGAGGCATATGCTGCTGCCTGTGAATTTGGAGGTGTGAATCTGGGTGAATGGAGGAAAGATACCATCTGTGGTAAGTCATTAGGTCATTTAGCAAATAGCCACCCAACTAAATCCTCAGGAATATAAATTTGAGTTACTAAGTTGAGGAGAATTTCAGAAAAGGGAATTCAAGGAGACACCGGAAGCTTTCAAGTACTTAGCATCTCTGGAGATTGGGCTTCTAATGGACTTCCAGAATTCACTTTAGGACATGATATTTTAACACTTTTGACCTAAGGCTGTTGATCAGAATCGGGTCATGAAAGACATCATATACTGTCAGTTAAGGGCTCAACCAGGGACAATTGAGCACTTGTCTAAAAATCACCACTTTGTCTTTTATAAAATATTTTTCCTTTTTGAGAAGTGTTAATACATCACTTACCCAACCTGTCTACAGCTCCAGGTTTTCATCAAGTGTGTGAAATAAACTCAGAAGTATATAAACCAGGGCTTTAAAATTAATAAAGAAGATTCCTGCAGCATGAGGTCTGTTCAGCCTTCCAGTCATAACACTATTGGTCCCTTATTATCTTGGTAGACTAGTTAACAAAGAGGTAAGGCTAGAGGCAAGAAATTGCTTCTTCTAGAACTACCAGAGGCGATTGCCAAAACCAGCAGAAATGGAAGCCTAAGTATGAAGCTATGACATAAAAAGACATAACCTCTTCAGAATTCTGTACTTATCCCACTTTCTGTATCTGTATCTGTAAAGTATCTGTACTTTAGAATACAGTACTTATCCCACTTTATAAGAAATAAAAAGAAATGTTAGACAATTCTCATTATGATGTCTAGATTTCCACCTAGGCAGGACTTCAAGAGCCAGCTGAATACTACTGTGCCAAATAGGAAAGCTTTGAGCATTTTGCAATGACCAAGGATTATGACTGTGGCACAGTGTAAAAATACAGGATATTAGTGTATTATGATGATAGCTGAGAAAGGAGCTTGTAAAATAACAGTTATTCTCAGGAACTTAAAATTTAATATTTTATAGTCAATTTTTCAGTAGGGGCCACTTATTTTCATTCCACCTTTGAATTTTTCATGAACATGGGTGCTTGAGACCTAGAAGGGCATTGTCAGAACAGAGAGAAGATTCCAAACCTCATCGTGGAAACTCTTTTTGTTTTCTTTTTGCACCGTATACAGCTGCACCAACAGCCTGCAATATGTCCTGCACGTTTGATGTCGACTTCTGTGAGTGGCAACAGGAAAACAGTGACAACTTTGACTGGATAAGGCACAAGGGGCCGACACCCACACCAAATACCGGCCCTTCCTACGACCACACAACTGGAGGTAGGAACAGCAAACCATATTTGGGTGCGCCTCTCTTGGAAGAGGGCACGGAGCCTGATTTAATAACAAATCCAGGCTGTGTGTTTCCTAGGCTCAATCCAGAGCCTTCTGCAGCAGTCAGTAATGTGTTGTGGGGTTGATGAGCAGTGCAGGACCTGTGACCATAAGCATGTGACCTGTTAGCATAGGCTCCTATAAAGAGACTTCAGCAAAGGCATATCCAGGCTGAGACTGGATCACTGTGGCATTCAGCCTCTCCTTTGGAAGCCTTTCCTTTCCCTGACTAGTGGACCAGTGTAATCTGCTGGAAATAAATTTGGGGATTGAAAGTTTAATGCAAGTGCTGGGTGAAGAAAAGTTGTACTGTATGCAATGTGTAAATGAAGGGATTTCGTCTTGTCCTGTCTTATTAATGTGAAAATTTGACGCACTGTTGTTTCCAGAGGGCTACTATATCTACCTGCAAGGAAGTGAGCATGAGCCAAGTGACGTAGCCCGTTTGGTCAGTCCAGTGTGTGGATCGGAAGGACCGCACTGCTTCCGCTTCTGGTATCACATGTACGGAGCGGCTGAGGCAATGGCCCTGCGGGTGTACGTAATTCACAATGAAACATCAACACTGGAATGGAAAGATGCTGGAAACAAAGGGGACCAATGGAACTTGGGAGAGGTCACAGTGCACAGCAGAGGAAACATGCAGGTAAAGGCAGAGGCTCTAAATACCAACTGAGATGAACCGTGCTTTGAAATGGCACATCACGTATGTGGCTGTAGCTAATTCTGAGAACTATCTCTTCCCCTAGATTGTCCTGGAGGGCATGATAGAAGATTTCCGGAGTGACGTAGCATTGGATGATCTCTCCATTGAAAGGGGATATTGCAGAGGTACAAGGCTAGAGTGGGGAAAGGCGGTCATTGTTTCTTGTGGCAGTCATTGTAGCTTCTGTCTTGAACAAGACCTGGCAAATGAGGATTGATTTGCTTGTACCATTGTCTCTTTTGTAGGTGATGTGATTTCAACAACACCAAGCACCACCACCACAACACCTTCTGAAGACACAACCACACCAGCACCCACACCAAGCCCAGGTGAGTAGAGTAGACCAGCCATGGGGCTGCAGTCTTTGTGCAGAGAAGGCTGGTGATCAGAGGCAGGAGGAAGTGTTTAACTGAACATTTCTTCTGGTCTTTCCACTGTCAGGGACCTGTGTGGTGGAAGGAGACCCTCACTACCACACGTTCGACAAGCAGCTACATCACTTCATGGGCACCTGCACCTACACCCTTTCCAAGCTGTGCGAGAGCAACAGCTCGCTGCCCTACTTCAACGTGGAAGCGGCCAACGAGCACAGGGGAGGCAACACTCGCGTGTCCTATGTCCGATACGTGGATGTCGATGTGGCCGGCCAGCGGATAAGGCTGGGGAAGGGTGGAGCGGTGACGGTAAGCACAAGGGGGAGAGGCGGTGGGGCTGTGTGAGAGGACAGAGCTGTGCCAAAGGGGTTGCTCCAACCCTGCCTTGGTTTCTGTCCTTCCAGGTCAACGGAGTGGCAGAGGTCCTGCCCTGCACCCCATCCGTGGGCGTGCAGGTCTCGTCCAGCGGGTTCTACACAGTGATCACGACAGACTTTGGCTTGAGAGTGAAGTTTGATGGGAAGCATCGGGTGGAGGTGACGCTTCCCAGCACCTTTGGGGAGAAGGTTTGTGGCATGTGTGGGAACTACAACGGGATGGCAATGGATGACTTCCTGAACCCAGAAGGGATGCTGGAGCCAGACTCCACCAGCCTGGGCAACAGCTGGCAGGTGTCCAACGACAGCAGGTGTGTGTGACCCCCAGCAGGTCTGGGGAGAGGGAGAGGGAGGCACTAGGAGAAGCTCACAGATGACCCAGGGGGGCCCTTCTGCCTGTCTCTCTGCAGCTGCTCAGCCGGACCGCTCCCCACCCCAGCCTGCAATGAGACGGACAAGCAGGTCATTGCCAGCAGCAGCTTCTGTGGGCTCCTCAATGACACCAGCGGCCCCTTCCAGATGTGCCACGCTGTGCTGAGCCCCAACAGTTACTTTGACACTTGCGTTTACGACCTGTGTGAGCTGGGGCTGGACCGCGAGACCCTGTGCAAGAGCTTGCAGTCCTACGCAGATGCCTGCCAGTCGCTGGGCGTCAAGATCCCCGTGTGGAGGAACGCAACCTTCTGCCGTAAGTCCACACACAGTACCAGGGCTCATTACCGTCTGGAAAACACAGAATAGGACTGAAAAGTGGAGTGGGCAATAAGAAATAGTTTTACTACAGGCTGTGGGGATTTAGAGGCAGTTGTAAGCATTAGAGGCTCCGTTTTCTGTTTCATTGGACCAGGTATGGCTTAGAACAGCCATGGAGGCAAGCAGAGCAGATAGGACCCAAGCAGAATCTTGATTTTTCAAAGAGGAAAATATAGCACAAACCATGTGTTACGTTCTTCAAGTAATGGCCGTGTCTTCTCTCTTGGCAGCCATCACCTGTCCATCCAACAGTCACTATGAGCCCTGTGCTGCAGCCTGCCCTGCCACCTGTGTCGACCCAATAGCACCCTACAACTGCAGCCTGCCGTGTGTGGAAGGATGTGTGTGCAACAGCGGGTACCTGCTCTACAACGACCGCTGCGTGCCCAGCCAGCAGTGCGGATGTTGGCACAACGGGCAGCACTACCCCGTGGGCTCGGAGTTCTGGACAGACAACACCTGCTCCTCCAAGTGCACGTGTCCCGCACGGGGAAGCAAAGTCCAGTGCTCCAGTGCCTCGTGCCCTGCGGGCCAGTACTGTGGGGTGAAGGATGGGAAACCTGAGTGCCTCGAAGAATCCTACGGCATCTGCCGCGTTCACAATGATCCTCACTACCTCACCTTTGACAAGGTGACACACAGTTTCATGGGCAACTGCAGCTACACCCTGGCCAAAGTGTGCTCCAACACCACCGCCCTGCCCTACTTCAATGTTGAGGCCAAGAACGAGCATCGTGGTAACACCAGAGTGTCCTATGTGCGTGAAGTCGTGGTTGAGGTGTACGGGGTGCGCATTGCCATTGTCAAGAAGGAGAAGAGCCAAGTGCTGGTAAGCAGTGAGGCCGGCACGAGCGTGGTGTGGGTACAAGGCAGGGCCTGGCGTGTACCAGACATCAGCATAGTTCCCAGGCCCAGGTGGCATCCCTGAAGCCACTGGGTTCCTTTGTTTTACTCTTCTGGGCAGGGGTGGGTCTAGAGGAGGGACAGGCAAAGACGGAATGTGGCCTGTGTTGCACAGAGGCCCCTGACAGTGCAGAACAGAGACACGGCTCTGTCAGTTGCAGGGGTGTTGGGGTGCAAGGGCATCACGGGCACCGGTTTGCCATGCCCGGCGTGACAGCTGATTTCCCTCCCTGGGGCAGGAGACCCCAGGAAGGCCAGGGACAAGTCCAGCGTCCATTGTGGTGTGTCTGCCCTAGGTGAACAATGTGCGCCAGACCTTGCCGGTGAGCGCAGCGGGAGGTGCCATCACGGTGAGCAGGAGCGGCCGCTACATCGTCGTGGAGACAGACTTCAAGCTCCAAGTGTCCTACGACACTGACCACTCGGTGGAGGTGAAGGTGCCCACTACCTACTTCAACCTGACCTGTGGCATGTGCGGGAACTTCAACAACCGGCGAGAGGACGATTACATGATGCCCAACGGGCAGCAAGCCGCAGACACCAATGAGCTGGGGGAGAGCTGGCGGGTCCCAGACAATGACTCCTCTTGCGGTGTCCCCGTCCCCCCACCACCCTGCAGTGCAGAAGAGGAGAAGCTCTACCGATCGGACCAGTTCTGTGGCATGCTGACTGCCAGGCCTGGCTCTTTTGAGAGGTGCCACGGTGTGGTCAACCCCCAGGACTACTTTGACACCTGCTTCTATGACCTGTGTGCCCTGAATGGTGGCCAGGAGCTCCTGTGTGCTGCTCTGGAGGCCTACGCCGACACATGCCAGGCGGCCGGCGTGACTCTCCCTCCCTGGAGGAATGCCACCTTCTGCCGTGAGTACCTGCCTTGCCGTTGCAGAAGGGGGATGTGCGGCTTCCCATGCCCAGACCCTGTGGCCAAAGCAAGCCTTTGGTCCTCCCCTTCCAGAAGGGCGCCTTTCCTTGTAGGCTTTCTGGTCCTAACTGTCCCCTTCCCATTGCAGCCCTGCCATGCGATGCCAACAGCTACTATGACCCTTGCATGACCGGCTGTCCTGCCACCTGTGTTGACCGAGAAGCCCCGCAGAACTGCTCCAAGCCCTGCATGGAGGGCTGCGCGTGTACCTCTGGCTTCCTGCTCAGCGGAGACACCTGTGTGCCCGAGGCCCAGTGTGGCTGCCTCTTTGAGGGCAACTACTACAGCGTGAGTAAAAACCTTCCCTGGCTTGCACCCTTCCCAGGGCACCCCCTAGCCTCTGCTTTCCTGCCTCATACGCTGACACTGGGTGTTTCTCTGCCTGCAGCAAGGCGAGTACTTTGTGAGCGAGAACTGCACTCGCCGGTGCCGCTGTGAAGCCAACGGCCAGATGGTTTGCTCTGCGTTGAGCTGTGGTGAGGACGAGGTCTGCAAGATCCAGAATGGCCAGAGGGACTGTTACCCAGCCAGCACCGATCTCTGCCACATCTACGGCGACCCGCATTACAGCACCTTCGATGGGAAGCTTCACCACTTCCAGGGCTCCTGCAACTACACGGTGGTGACGGGCTGTGACAACTCCTCCGTTGGGTTCACTGTCACCACCCGCAACAAACATCGCGGCAGCCCGACCTGGACAGCTCTGAACTCTGTGGCACTGTCCATGGAAGGCCTCCACATTGCGCTGCGCCAGAACAAGGCGGTCTACGTAAGCCCCTCCTTTTTACACCTGGGAACAACAGATGCCCTAGGCACCCTTAAGTGCCACCCTCTCCCCAAGCGGAGCTTGAGATTCCCTCAGCCTGCTGGTGTGCTCACAGAAGAGCACGGCAAGGCTGTGAGCGGGGCAGATAGGGCTGCTCACGCAACAGCAGATGTTCAGCTTGTTTTCCTGAGCTTTTGGTGTGCCGTACGTAGAGTAGCCGCAGTTCTCGTGGGCCTGGGCAGGGTTTCTCATGCCCCTGGGGCTTCTGACTCTCCCTGGGGCCTCTGACTCTCCCTGGGGCCTGGCACCATCGCAGGGAAGAACCTGTCAGTGGAGGGCATTGCCTTATGCTTCTGTCTCCCTCTCTCCCCCTTATTCAGATCAACGGTGCTCTGGCCTCCCTGCCTGCCTCTCCTGCCCCTGGTGTGACCGTTTCCCTGAGTGGCTCCTACGTGCGGGTTTCTACCAAGCTGGGCCTGCAGCTGCAGTTCAATGGGGACCATGAGCTCCTGGTGAGGGTGTCCGAGAAGCACAAGGGCAAGCTGTGCGGGCTGTGCGGGACGTACACTGGGAGCCAGCAGGACGACTTCATGCGGCCGGACGGGGTTGTCGTGCCCGACTTCAATGAGTTTGGAGCCAGCTGGATGGTGCCAGATGATGAGTGGCCGTGAGTTCTGCTTCCGTTGCGTCGGTGACAGACAAAAGGGAGCGTGGGAGAGGGGAGGTGTGAGGGCCACCAGGAGGAGGGGTTGCTAATGGCAGGCATGGGGTAAGGGAGAGGAGGCAGGCAGTGGTGGGACAGCGTGTGAGAGCATGTGAGGCTCCTCAGCAGTAGCCGCCTCATCCTTGCGTCTCCCCTCTCTGCTGCACCCACCAGCGGCACGTCCTCTCTGCAACTGGGTGCCAGATGCGTGGCCGTTCCCCTTTCCCCTCAAGGCTGACTTGCTTGTGGCAGTGCCCAAGCCCCTCCATGCCGTCAGGGTGCACGGTGCTCTCTCCCCATAGGCGCTCTGCTCTGGGGTCCTTGGCGACCTCCGCGCAGGGCCCTGCCTTCCCACTCCACACGCTGCATCTCACCACTCCTGAGCCCAGAGAGAGTGGGCCAGGGCCTCAGCACGATGCTTTTCCCAAGCTGTTGTGACTGTGACTGCCTTGGCCGTTTCTTTCCGTCCCCCTTGTGCCATGAAAGCCTATGGTGACTGTGGTCCGTGTTGTCCACCCTTGCAAATGACAGCCCCGGATGCCTTGTCTTAGTGAGGGATCTGGACTCCTGAGACCGAGGTTTTGGCTAGGGAGGAGGTCAGGAGAAGGTCTGGCTGCTGTGGGCTCAGGGCTGTCTGTCTGCTTTGCAGGTGTGACCCAGCCACCAGCCCGCCTGTGTCCTGCTCCCCCTCCGAGGAGGAGGCAGCTAAAAAGCAGTGTGCAATCCTCACACAACCCGGTGGCCCCTTCCAGCCATGCCATGCCGTTCTGCCACCACAGACGTACTTTGAGAGCTGTGTCTATGACCAGTGTGCCACGAACGGCAGCACGGAGCAGCTCTGCAATGACCTGGGGGCCTATGCCACAGCCTGTGCTGAGGCAGGCGTTGCTCTGGAAGACTGGAGCGCTGGCACTGTCTGTGGTAAGTGTTCTATGCCCTTTTGCCGCAGTGTGGGGTTATTTGGGAAGGTTGTAAACTCCCCATTTAGGAACAAATCCCCAGTATGAAACACGACTTCTCCAACCCTGGTTTCACTCTACATCCAGCAGCTCCTACAACTCCAGCCCCCTCGCCAGACACTTCAACGCGGCCTCCACAAACAACATCACCAGCCCCTGGGACAAGCACAGGTAGTGTTGTCTCCCATCCATGATTTTTACTGACTCTGCTAGGCACTGGGCTCCTGTGCTTCCCCTTGGTTGGCCATCCTCACTTGGCCATGAGCATGCCAGGAATGTAGGTGTGCCCTGTGGGACAGGGGGAAAAGCTGGCCCCGTCCCTCACTCTAGAAACTCTGCTTTCTTTTCTGCACCATACCCAGCTCCCCCAGAAGTCTGCAATTTCGCCTGCACATTCGACGATGACTTCTGTGAGTGGGTCCAGGCAGATTACAGCAGCATTGACTGGATAAGGAACAAGGGTCCAACGCCCACGCCAAATACCGGCCCCTCTTCCGACCACACAACAGGAGGTAGGAAGAGCAACCAGTACACAGCGCTCCTCCAGGCACAGGGGTGTCCTTGGGAAGATGGCAACAAACCTCCTCCTCCTCTAGCAGCAAATAGAGGCCATGTGTTTCCTGGCCTTGATCCAGAGCCCTTTGTGGCAGCGGGTGGACTCGGGGCTGGGGAAGGCCTGTGTTTGGCCTCCCCTCCTTTTTCTCTGCCTTGACGGCCAGTAGGGGGTGCTCCCAGGACTGTGCTTGTGTTGTCCCTGGCTGCTTTGTCTAGATTTGATGTGCACGTGACAGTGTGGCTCACACTTTGTTTCAGACGGCTACTACATCTACCTGGAAGGGAGCGATGCCCTCCCCGGCTTTGTGGCTCAGCTAATGAGTCCGGTGTGCGCTTCAGAAGGGCCGCACTGCTTCCGCTTCTGGTATCACATGTACGGAACAGCTCGGGCAATGGCCCTGCGGGTGTACGTGGTTGAGAACGGAGACCTGGTGCCGGTCTGGAGCAGCACTGGGGACCACGGGGACACATGGAACTTGGGAGAGATCACGGTGGCCAGCACAGGAAACCTGCAGGTAAGGCACAGGCTCTCACTGCCGTCTGAGGTGAACCGTGCTCTCTAATGGCACTTCACACAGGCGGCTGGAGCTAATGCTGGGAACCGTGCTTTCCCTTAGATTGTCCTGGAGGGAGAATGGGGTGAAGATATCCGGAGCAACGTAGCATTGGATGATCTGTCCATTGAAAAGGGACCCTGTGCAGGTACAAGGCTCGGCGTGGGGAAGGGCGGCTTGAGAGGTGTCACCCACTGAGGTGGCGCGCTGTGCTACAGGCAGGAGCAGCGGTTGTTTTTGCAGTGCCCTCTAGGCCAGTGATGCGGCCTGTGCCCAAGCAGGCTTACCCCTGGGAGATGGGAGCACTGGCACTGCGTGCAGGCACTCTTTAGTTCATGTATTACAAGGCACTGAGCAGAGGTACTGAAGCGCCTGATGTGCTTTTGTCACACAGCTGTGCTGATGGGAGAGCCCTTGAGTTGCAGGGCTCTTTCTGGGATGATGTTGTGTGATTCGTGCCCTGGGCCTCTCTGGTTATGGTGTTGGGGTGTTTGGGAAGGGTGGACCAGCTGCCTGCAATAACACTCCCGTGTTGATATAGTTCTTCTCTAACTCTCTCCTGTGCCAGGTCCATCGACACCACAACCCACGACCCCCTCACCAGGCTCTACACCGCAGCCTCCACACACGCCATCACCACCAGCACCCACACCGAGCTCAGGTACTCTCATTCTCCCTGCCCATCTTCTGCTTCTTGTGGCAGCTGTTTAGTTCACTTACTCCAAGGCCTACACCCATGGGATGGAGTGGCTGTAGTGGAGGAGCTGTGCATGTCCTTTTATTGTCCAGCAATGCTGTTTGGAGCTCACTCGAGTGCAGAAATCTCTGCTGAGGAATCACTGTGCGATCTGTGGCCTGGGCCTCCCTGTTCACAGTGTTGGGTTTTTGGGAAGGGTGGACCAGCTGCCTGCAACAACACTCCCATGTTGATGTAATTCTTCTCTAACTCTCTCCTGTGCCAGGTCCATCGACACCACAACCCACGACCCCCTCACCAGGCTCTACACCGCAGCCTCCACACACGCCATCACCACCAGCACCCACACCGAGCTCAGGTACTCTCATTCTCCCTGCCCATCTTCTGCTTCTTGTGGCAGCTGTTTAGTTCACTTACTCCAAGGCCTACACCCATGGGATGGAGTGGCTGTAGTGAAGGAGCTGTGCATGTCCTTTTATTGTCCAGCAATGCTGTTTGGAGCTCACTCGAGTGCAGAAATCTCTGCTGAGGAATCACTGTGCGATCTGTGGCCTGGGCCTCCCTGTTCACAGTGTTGGGTTTTTGGGAAGGGTGGACCAGCTGCCTGCAACAACACTCCCATGTTGATGTAATTCTTCTCTAACTCTCTCCTGTGCCAGGTCCATCGACACCACAACCCACGACCCCCTCACCAGGCTCTACACCGCAGCCTCCACACACGCCATCACCACCAGCACCCACACCGAGCTCAGGTACTCTCATTCTCCCTGCCCATCTTCTGCTTCTTGTGGCAGCTGTTTAGTTCACTTACTCCAAGGCCTACACCCATGGGATGGAGTGGCTGTAGTGAAGGAGCTGTGCATGTCCTTTTATTGTCCAGCAATGCTGTTTGGAGCTCACTCGAGTGCAGAAATCTCTGCTGAGGAATCACTGTGCGATCTGTGGCCTGGGCCTCCCTGTTCACAGTGTTGGGTTTTTGGGAAGGGTGGACCAGCTGCCTGCAACAACACTCCCATGTTGATGTAATTCTTCTCTAACTCTCTCCTGTGCCAGGTCCATCGACACCACAACCCACGACCCCCTCACCAGGCTCTACACCGCAGCCTCCACACACGCCATCACCACCAGCACCCACACCGAGCTCAGGTACTCTCATTCTCCCTGCCCATCTTCTGCTTCTTGTGGCAGCTGTTTAGTTCACTTACTCCAAGGCCTACACCCATGGGATGGAGTGGCTGTAGTGAAGGAGCTGTGCATGTCCTTTTATTGTCCAGCAATGCTGTTTGGAGCTCACTCGAGTGCAGAAATCTCTGCTGAGGAATCACTGTGCGATCTGTGGCCTGGGCCTCCCTGTTCACAGTGTTGGGTTTTTGGGAAGGGTGGACCAGCTGCCTGCAACAACACTCCCATGTTGATGTAATTCTTCTCTAACTCTCTCCTGTGCCAGGTCCATCGACACCACAACCCACGACCCCCTCACCAGGCTCTACACCGCAGCCTCCACACACGCCATCACCACCAGCACCCACACCGAGCTCAGGTACTCTCATTCTCCCTGCCCATCTTCTGCTTCTTGTGGCAGCTGTTTAGTTCACTTACTCCAAGGCCTACACCCATGGGATGGAGTGGCTGTAGTGAAGGAGCTGTGCATGTCCTTTTATTGTCCAGCAATGCTGTTTGGAGCTCACTCGAGTGCAGAAATCTCTGCTGAGGAATCACTGTGCGATCTGTGGCCTGGGCCTCCCTGTTCACAGTGTTGGGTTTTTGGGAAGGGTGGACCAGCTGCCTGCAACAACACTCCCATGTTGATGTAATTCTTCTCTAACTCTCTCCTGTGCCAGGTCCATCGACACCACAACCCACGACCCCCTCACCAGGCTCTACACCGCAGCCTCCACACACGCCATCACCACCAGCACCCACACCGAGCTCAGGTACTCTCATTCTCCCTGCCCATCTTCTGCTTCTTGTGGCAGCTGTTTAGTTCACTTACTCCAAGGCCTACACCCATGGGATGGAGTGGCTGTAGTGAAGGAGCTGTGCATGTCCTTTTATTGTCCAGCAATGCTGTTTGGAGCTCACTCGAGTGCAGAAATCTCTGCTGAGGAATCACTGTGCGATCTGTGGCCTGGGCCTCCCTGTTCACAGTGTTGGGTTTTTGGGAAGGGTGGACCAGCTGCCTGCAACAACACTCCCATGTTGATGTAATTCTTCTCTAACTCTCTCCTGTGCCAGGTCCATCGACACCACAACCCACGACCCCCTCACCAGGCTCTACACCGCAGCCTCCACACACGCCATCACCACCAGCACCCACACCGAGCTCAGGTACTCTCATTCTCCCTGCCCATCTTCTGCTTCTTGTGGCAGCTGTTTAGTTCACTTACTCCAAGGCCTACACCCATGGGATGGAGTGGCTGTAGTGAAGGAGCTGTGCATGTCCTTTTATTGTCCAGCAATGCTGTTTGGAGCTCACTCGAGTGCAGAAATCTCTGCTGAGGAATCACTGTGCGATCTGTGGCCTGGGCCTCCCTGTTCACAGTGTTGGGTTTTTGGGAAGGGTGGACCAGCTGCCTGCAACAACACTCCCATGTTGATGTAATTCTTCTCTAACTCTCTCCTGTGCCAGGTCCATCGACACCACAACCCACGACCCCCTCACCAGGCTCTACACCGCAGCCTCCACACACGCCATCACCACCAGCACCCACACCGAGCTCAGGTACTCTCATTCTCCCTGCCCATCTTCTGCTTCTTGTGGCAGCTGTTTAGTTCACTTACTCCAAGGCCTACACCCATGGGATGGAGTGGCTGTAGTGAAGGAGCTGTGCATGTCCTTTTATTGTCCAGCAATGCTGTTTGGAGCTCACTCGAGTGCAGAAATCTCTGCTGAGGAATCACTGTGCGATCTGTGGCCTGGGCCTCCCTGTTCACAGTGTTGGGTTTTTGGGAAGGGTGGACCAGCTGCCTGCAACAACACTCCCATGTTGATGTAATTCTTCTCTAACTCTCTCCTGTGCCAGGTCCATCGACACCACAACCCACGACCCCCTCACCAGGCTCTACACCGCAGCCTCCACACACGCCATCACCACCAGCACCCACACCGAGCTCAGGTACTCTCATTCTCCCTGCCCATCTTCTGCTCCTTGTGGCAGCTGTTTAGTTCACTTACTCCAAGGCCTACACCCATGGGATGGAGTGGCTGTAGTGAAGGAGCTGTGCATGTCCTTTTATTGTCCAGCAATGCTGTTTGGAGCTCACTCGAGTGCAGAAATCTCTGCTGAGGAATCACTGTGCGATCTGTGGCCTGGGCCTCCCTGTTCACAGTGTTGGGTTTTTGGGAAGGGTGGACCAGCTGCCTGCAACAACACTCCCATGTTGATGTAATTCTTCTCTAACTCTCTCCTGTGCCAGGTCCATCGACACCACAACCCACGACCCCCTCACCAGGCTCTACACCGCAGCCTCCACACACGCCATCACCACCAGCACCCACACCGAGCTCAGGTACTCTCATTCTCCCTGCCCATCTTCTGCGCCTTGTGGCAGCTGTTTAGTTCACTTACTCCAAGGCCTACACCCATGGGATGGAGTGGCTGTAGTGAAGGAGCTGTGCATGTCCTTTTATTGTCCAGCAATGCTGTTTGGAGCTCACTCGAGTGCAGAAATCTCTGCTGAGGAATCACTGTGCGATCTGTGGCCTGGGCCTCCCTGTTCACAGTGTTGGGTTTTTGGGAAGGGTGGACCAGCTGCCTGCAACAACACTCCCATGTTGATGTAATTCTTCTCTAACTCTCTCCTGTGCCAGGTCCATCGACACCACAACCCACGACCCCCTCACCAGGCTCTACACCGCAGCCTCCACACACGCCATCACCACCAGCACCCACACCGAGCTCAGGTACTCTCATTCTCCCTGCCCATCTTCTGCGCCTTGTGGCAGCTGTTTAGTTCACTTACTCCAAGGCCTACACCCATGGGATGGAGTGGCTGTAGTGAAGGAGCTGTGCATGTCCTTTTATTGTCCAGCAATGCTGTTTGGAGCTCACTCGAGTGCAGAAATCTCTGCTGAGGAATCACTGTGCGATCTGTGGCCTGGGCCTCCCTGTTCACAGTGTTGGGTTTTTGGGAAGGGTGGACCAGCTGCCTGCAACAACACTCCCATGTTGATGTAATTCTTCTCTAACTCTCTCCTGTGCCAGGTCCATCGACACCACAACCCACGACCCCCTCACCAGGCTCTACACCGCAGCCTCCACACACGCCATCACCACCAGCACCCACACCGAGCTCAGGTACTCTCATTCTCCCTGCCCATCTTCTGCGCCTTGTGGCAGCTGTTTAGTTCACTTACTCCAAGGCCTACACCCATGGGATGGAGTGGCTGTAGTGAAGGAGCTGTGCATGTCCTTTTATTGTCCAGCAATGCTGTTTGGAGCTCACTCGAGTGCAGAAATCTCTGCTGAGGAATCACTGTGCGATCTGTGGCCTGGGCCTCCCTGTTCACAGTGTTGGGTTTTTGGGAAGGGTGGACCAGCTGCCTGCAACAACACTCCCATGTTGATGTAATTCTTCTCTAACTCTCTCCTGTGCCAGGTCCATCGACACCACAACCCACGACCCCCTCACCAGGCTCTACACCGCAGCCTCCACACACGCCATCACCACCAGCACCCACACCGAGCTCAGGTACTCTCATTCTCCCTGCCCATCTTCTGCGCCTTGTGGCAGCTGTTTAGTTCACTTACTCCAAGGCCTACACCCATGGGATGGAGTGGCTGTAGTGAAGGAGCTGTGCATGTCCTTTTATTGTCCAGCAATGCTGTTTGGAGCTCACTCGAGTGCAGAAATCTCTGCTGAGGAATCACTGTGCGATCTGTGGCCTGGGCCTCCCTGTTCACAGTGTTGGGTTTTTGGGAAGGGTGGACCAGCTGCCTGCAACAACACTCCCATGTTGATGTAATTCTTCTCTAACTCTCTCCTGTGCCAGGTCCATCGACACCACAACCCACGACCCCCTCACCAGGCTCTACACCGCAGCCTCCACACACGCCATCACCACCAGCACCCACACCGAGCTCAGGTACTCTCATTCTCCCTGCCCATCTTCTGCGCCTTGTGGCAGCTGTTTAGTTCACTTACTCCAAGGCCTACACCCATGGGATGGAGTGGCTGTAGTGAAGGAGCTGTGCATGTCCTTTTATTGTCCAGCAATGCTGTTTGGAGCTCACTCGAGTGCAGAAATCTCTGCTGAGGAATCACTGTGCGATCTGTGGCCTGGGCCTCCCTGTTCACAGTGTTGGGTTTTTGGGAAGGGTGGACCAGCTGCCTGCAACAACACTCCCATGTTGATGTAGTTCTTCTCTAACTCTCTCCTGTGCCAGGTCCATCGACACCACAACCCACGACCCCCTCACCAGGCTCTACACCGCAGCCTCCACACACGCCATCACCACCAGCACCCACACCGAGCTCAGGTACTGCCATGTCCCATCCTCATCTCTTACTGCCTGTCATAATTGCTCAGTTTTCTTAATCCTGGTGTGACAGCCAAGTAATAGATTTCTTATAATCACACTGGTGGAATTGTTCTTCAGCAGTCAGACTCTTTTTGAGTGGTCATTATTGATGTCTTGCCCATGGTCTCTTTTGCCATGTTGTTTGGGTTTTTAGGAATAGTACACCAGCTGCCTGATAGTTATCTCACTCTGTATTGCCATGTCCATAAATATTTTTTTTTCATTTTCTATTGCAATTTTTCCCCTGTTATACAGGTGTTATTGTCTTTTGTTATAGTCTTTTAAAATTAATTTAGCTTCCAAATTCTGTTTTTGTTTTAGATATAAAAGAAGTTTTAGCTGCTTCTTTCATCCAGTTTTAAGCACTAAATCGTCTTCTTCCTCACCCTCTACCATAGATTTCTAATACGTAAGAGTACAGATTCTTTATGGGTCTAATGGCAGGAAGCTCACCTGCGTTTTGGAATGTTCTTGACTGATGCCATCACTGTTAGAACTGAGCAGCAATTTCTGAGTAAAACGAAGTGGGAACAAAGCAACAGTAGATGTCTGGTAGAGATTCAGAGGGAATTATTCTGTCTTTCTTTCTTCTCAGGCCGTGCTTCCTGCAGTGCCTCTGGCGATCCACATTATAACACTTTTGACCACAGAGTTCATCATTTCATGGGAAATTGCACTTACACCCTCTCCAAAGTGTGCAATGTCTCTGAGATGCTCCCATACTTTGATGTGTCCACAACAAATGAGCACAGAGGAGCCAACACCAAAGTCTCTTACGTGAAGTCAGTGCATGTGGAAGTCTATGGCCACCAGCTTTCTTTGCTGAAAAACAAGAAAGTGAATGTAAGAAAATACTTGTTTAAAAAACATATGTAATATTTTTAAACTGACATTCAGATAATGAAATATTTTCTCTGATGGTACAGTTCATAGCAAGCTTTCTCTTTTTATAGTTAAATGTACCTCTGTTAATGAAATGTCCAACAAATTTGCTCAGATGAAGTGTTCTTTAATTACTTCCAGTTACCTTGTGCACAAGATCATATCTTTCACTAATGTATTTCAGCTGCTGGCAGTTTTAAGAGTCCCAGCAGCCATACACTAACTTTTACAACTTGTTGTACAGGTGAATGGCAGCAGAATGAACCTGCCTGTATTTATTGAAAAGAAGATAAGTATTCAAAGCAGCGGTGGATATGTTCTCTTGGAAACTGACTTTGGGCTGTGGGTGAGATATGACGGAAATCACTATGCAGAAGTCTCTGTGCCCTCTGTTTACAGTGGTCTGCTCTGTGGCCTCTGTGGTAAGTCATAGCCTTAGTCACTTTTTAGTGTGTTATGGAGGCGGGTGATTATGTAAGCTTTTTTTCTTTGCATGTCATACTTACCCTCCATGCAACTAGTGCTTGTCAAATGGACTAGACTTTACAGCAGTGAAGAAAACGTGCTAGAATTTTTCAGTTTCTCAGAACTGTTACTTACAAAATTCCTGTTAACATGCTATCCAATTTAATGTTGTGAGGTATAACTACAAATAACATTTTTAGCCAAATAAAAAAAAACCTCACGTCAGTCCTACAGTTTAAATTTAGGAAGAGTAATTATTTGCATGAATCCTCTCAAGAATTCTACAAATACATTGTTCTGTTATTTCTATTCTGATGTGTTTTTCTTATGTTGGGTGTGAAGAATGCTGTACCATTTCATTTTGTGAATCATTAAAACTTGAGACTGTTTCCACGGCAGACAGCAATCTTCAGAATAGCTTACTGCCAACATCCTCAAACTTTCCTGCTGCTGTTTTCCTGTGCTATTTTAGGAGGTATTTATACAACCTGAATGATCATCTTTATATGTTCAAAGGAAAAGAAAAAGATTAAATAAAAGATAAAGAAAGAAAAGGCTTATTTTTACCTACTTTTTATTCTAGCTAAGACAAAAACATTAAACCAAAGGATCATCTGAAATTTCCTAGTTCAGTTATCTCTTCATGGGTTTTTCACATTTCCATTCAGGAAATCTACCTAAGAATATAATGGTATGAAAAAACCTTTTGATTTTTAGTCCAACATTCTACAGGTAGAATCCAAGGAAATAAGCTGGATTTTTCAAAGTGATTCTTTCTTGTATGCGATGTGATCATAAGAACCTACAGTCTTCTTGCTTCAAGTCCACAGGTCTCTGAACGGCAGTTCTTGTCAGTGGTCAAAGTCTAAAACACAATTGAGCCCTTCTTACTTTCCCCAGTACACATTGCTGTTGCATATATACTCTCCCTAGTTGATAGTAATTTGTTTTACAGCTGACACGTAGGTTTTTTTCTACAGATGTAAACTTCATGTGTCCCATAAATTTCTTTTTACCCTCACAGGTAATTATAATAGTGATCCAAATGATGACAACATAAAGCCCAATGGTGACATTGCAAGTGATTCCAACGATCTTGGACAAAGCTGGCTTGTACCTGAGAATAACACCATGTACGTATATTAACTTAATCATATGGCATTTGCGAATCAAACTCTACAAACCACTCACTGGTTTTGTCATCCAGTCCCATTTTACACCTTCCAACTGCCCATTAAAAGTAGGGAGCTGCCCCTTTATATTAAACAGGGGATGAGAAGAGGGCTTGTGTGCTTTAAGTCTTGTTTTCCAAAGCAGGAACTATCTGCTGAGTGTGAGGGTGGATGAAGCCTCAGTCCAATTCCCTGATTGGAAAACATAACTGATTGGATTGCATAGGTCTTTTATCAGCTAAGAATAAGCCTTTGAATAACCCAGAAGGCATCAAAAATGGAGTCCCTTCAGTGATAAGGCTGGCATCAGCTTTTCAAAGAGACTGGATAAAGCTTTGTGCCTAATAAAATAGGCACACCCTGTTGTGCAGGGTGCATCAATCTTCCACTGAAAATCAAGTAGTGGGAGAAGTGAAACATACACTTGATTTTGCTTGCTTTTCCCAGTTGCTCAAGTGGGACAGAAGAGCAATGTGATCCTGTGCAGGAGAGTGAAGCAAAGAAGAACACAGCATGTGGCATGATCACAGACCCAACAGGTAGTATGAACCATGTGATGGAGCACTTTACAGCTTGTGTTGGGCCCTCTCTATAGTCTGTTGTTCTGAGCTCACATTGGAAGCATATAAAACCTCCAGTGTGAAAGAACAACATAAAACTCATAGGTGCTTGGTCAAGATACGTCAACCATTCAGACAGCGCCAAAGTGTCTGTGAAGTCTATCTGACAGTGTGCACAGGGAGCTATAGGTGCTCTTTGCTTTATAGTGCCTTGCACTGTTTACTAAAAGAAATAATTCAGAGGGCACTATCACTGCATGTATTACAGATACTTTATCTGAAATTCTGTAGATATTCCCTGCATTGGAGAGCCCATGGGGTTGTCCAGAATTAGTGGCTTGCCTAGCCAGCAACTCTTAATTTCTGGAAGCTATGCTGTAACAATCACGCAAAAAGAAGAAAGTCTGATCAAGAGGGCCAAGTCTCATTGTACATGCTCCATTTCAAGTGTTGGTTTAACTTACTAAACAGAGTTAGCCTGGAGTACTCACATTACATTTGCCACAACAGAAAATAGATGGTGGTGGTGATGTTATCATTCCCTTTATTTTATTTTTTTTTTCTGTCCTTCTATATATCTTTCTTGATTTACAGGAATCTTCAAGGATTGTCATACCAAGGTGCCTCCAGAGAAGTTCTTTGAAAACTGTGTTTATGACATGTGTTTCACCGGTGGACAGGCAACATCCTTATGCTATGGACTTCAGGCCTATGCTGAGTCGTGTATCAATGCTGGGATATGCATAGAGTGGAGGAATGCTACTCTTTGCCGTGAGTATTGTGACTTATAAATATCTATTCTGGATTTAAACTTCAAAAGTATGCACGTTCTCCTCTACCTTTTTTATGCATGTTATTTCATTTTATGTAATGTTTTGAGTATAGTCTATCTTTTGTCGTGTCTTGAGCTTACTTCAGTTTCAGTACCATTCTAGTATTTGTTTAAAACACTAATTTTCATAAACACTTAGATACGCGTAGGTCTAATCCTTAAAGTTTTAATTATTTACTATTACTTTCTTGGAAAAGTTTGACTGCATTCAACTGTATCTTATGTGAGCTTCCTCACTTGGGAAATAACTGTTGCTTTGCTCCACTGAAAATCCACCATCCTCAATTTAAGCAGAGCTGGTAGTCCTCCATACACAAATGCCTATCTATGGCTTTTGGTTTATTAAGAGACCTTGAGAAACAGCTGTTTTTAGGAAGTTTACGAGTACTTCACTATAAAGCAAAGAAATCAAGCATTCTCACCTATCTCGCAATTCTCTTCAGCATGACATTATGGTAAACTTAATATAATGAACTCATATTTCTTAGAATAAAGATTTCCAGGGATTCCACTGGTGCTGATCTTATGCAGCACTGGGCAGTTTTGTGCTTGCCAGACATCTTCTAAAGGACTTTTTATCTACAAAGTATGTATCTGGAAGAAAAAAGTCCTCTAAAGGTGAACCATAATTCTTCTCTATGGTTTTTTTTACTATATTTTTTACTGTAATTTTGATTATACCAGTTACCACTGTATTACCTTCTCCAGATTTGCACCTTTTTTTTCTGTTTCTTTTTTTCTATGATCCACAATAAGCTCTGCATTGAAATTAAACCATAAAAACTATTGAGAGATTCTGGGAGCTGCTAAGTTTGGAAAAATAATTACTGTAACTTTAGAATGGCTTTAAAGCACCCGCTAAGTCAGCCCTAGGACAGAGCACACAGAATTCATATATAAAAAGAGCAAGAAATGAGCTTCTACCCTCCAAGTCAGATTAAAGCTATAGACACCCAAACTCCATAGTCTGAGACCATAGCCCAGGATCTAAATATTTATGGCTTGATTAAAGTGATAAAGAAGACTCAGTCACATTAAGAGGATTGACTCTCAAGTGCTCCCTCCATCAAATCCAATAGAAACTCAATTAAGAACCTGACAAAGAGCAGGTACTCTGGATAGGTGACTGGAGATGCTGGCTGTAATTGCCTGACAGGACTAAGAGAACCTGCTGCAGGGACAGAAGTAAATGAGAGTCACATGTAGGTTTTTTAGATGACAGAAATGGACAAATGCCTCAGGATTTCTGTAAAATGTAATGTCTTCCCTTGCTTTGAGAGATAGAAGCCCAATTCTACCATGAGCAGGAGGGACATGACAGTATAATATATTTTCCTCAAGGGGTCTCAGTGAAAGATGGATTTTGATTTTTAGTTCTATTTTTAAATACATGGCAGGTGTTCAAATAGGAACTACAGTAATGGGGCCATATCAGCTGGTATGGGAAGAGAATGGAGTAACTTTATGTCTTTAAACCTGCAGAAAAAGGTTTACTGAACCAAGCAAAATTAGTCCTGTATAATCACATCAGACCTACCTCAAAGCGAGCCTACAATTGACTTCCTTTGTGAGGTGATGTGCAGGGTGGCCCACCTGTCTTACCCACCTCTACCAAAAACCACCCGTCTCACACTGCAAGAAAATACTTTGTATGCAGCACTCCTCAGTGTCAGACTTTCTAACCGCAATTTTTATATATTCTCGAGAGGAAACAGTGAAAGCATCAGGAAAACTTGTGTCGTGATTTTGCCCTTTTGAGTGATCTTATTTTTCCTTTTTCTCCATAGCAATGTCCTGTCCTGGAGGCAGCATCTACAAAAGCTGTGGTACTAGGTGTCCCTCTACCTGCTTGAACACCTCAGCAGTTGATTCCTGCAGTTCCTTACCAGTGGAAGGTTGCTTCTGTAAGGAAGGCTATGTTTTGAGTGGAGACAAATGTGTGCCAGAAAGCAGCTGTGGTTGTGTTGATGAAAAAAATCAGTATTACCAGGCAAGTTACCTCAGATATTTAAAAAAAAAACAACCAATAACAAAAACCAAGGGATCTCATTCTTTATTACTGCCCAAACAATCAAATATAATGCTCATTCAAAATACTAGTAATTTGATTGTCCCTTATGGTATTACCTTCCAATTTATCTTATAGTATATACTTCTACACTCTTTTTTTCCACTCAGCTGGATGAAAGCTGGTTCACTAATAATTCCTGCACTGAACGCTGCACCTGCACAGCTAAAAACAACATCACTTGCACACCCTGGGAGTGTGGAGTCCAAGAAGAATGCAGTATTCAGGATGGTGTGCTGGGCTGTCATTCCAATGGTAAATTCTGCCTGAAAATGGTTCTCAATGTCAATTCCATAACTAGATCCTTCTTCTCCTTTTAGCTTTATTTAAATATCTTTTCATACGTGATGGCAATGAAGTCCCAAATGACTGCTGCCACTGCTAAGAGATGAAAAGACACAATGATCTGTCTTGCAAGCACAGATCCCTTTCTGTTGTAGTGGATAGTAGCAAAAACTGATGCTACCCAGAAGCTTGCAAGGTCACTTGCATTCATTTTGTCTTGATAATACAAATTCAAGTCCCGCATCACCAGTGCTGCAAGATCTAAATTTGGGAATAATTGAGAACTGCATTTCTGAGAGTCTGGGTGATGGCAAGTGCACTAAGTATCTATGTATATAGATGCAAAGTTATTTACCTTTATATTTAGATGTATATTTATACATACAATTATGAATTTTTATATAGTTAAGAAAAGCTCTGTATTACTCTCAACTACCATAAATAATGCCTACAACAGCATATAGAAATGCATAAAGAGGTTCTTTTGCTGCCAAATTGCCAGCTTGTACATAATCTGCAAATTAAATTTAGAAGACACCTTCTGGAAATTTCTTGTTTCCACATAAATGGCACTGGCATGAATTTGAGAGAACACTGTGAAGGTTTGACTATTTAATAATGTCAGGGATTAGGCTGCTACACTAATGCAAACATCTTTTCTCAGCTGAGTCCGTGGTGAAATCCAGTTCAAAGTTCTTAGATTATTTTTTTTTTACTTTCAGGTCAAGCAACATGTCAAGTGGCAGGAGATCCCCATTATTTCACTTTTGATGGACTGATGTACACTTTTGTGGGTACCTGCACCTACACCTTAGTTGAGGTTGTCAACAAAAACAGTATCATTCCTATAACCATCCTTGGCAAGAATGAAGACAGAGGACTAAGAGGAGCCACATACTTGAAAGAAGTCTACGTAGATGTGTATGGTGTACGAATCACCCTTCAGAAAAACCAAGGGATCCTGGTAAGTGATGGTGCTCTTTATTCTGGCAAGAAGTATCTTAAAATGAGTTCACTACAGTAGTTGTAGGAGAAAGGATCTTCATGTTTCATCTTCATTCATCTCAGGAATTTGTGTGTGTATGCTTGTGGGCACCTCAGTTAACTGGATATTATGGGAAAATATAATTTCTCACTAGTTGCCAAGGCTTCTGGTTTGGATTTACTGCTCTATTGGCTGTATCTCGGAGATGGAGCCCAGAGCCTCCAGGTCGGAGAATTGCTGCCTGAAGTAAAGAATAGGGCTCCCCACTTCAATAGCTGTTGTTAACTCAACCACCTATAGCTGGCTAAAAAGAGCAGAGGAAAAGCAAGTTATACTGTATTGGTCTAGAATAGCATGTGACAGTACCGGAGGCAGAGAATGCTGTGGGTGAGTGGGTAAGAGCTTCCTCACTATCAGGGATCTTTCCAGCTCCCTGTTAAAGGCACAGGCTATGAGTCCTGCCCAGCTCTTCTCAGCTAAAAGGCTGATTCCTGCAACCCATAGTTGGAATATGCAATGGTGGAAGCGTAAAGGAGATGAAACTGTCATAAAGAAATCTTCAGCACTGCAAGGAATATAGATTGTGAGCAGAAAAGCTTTCATGGAAGAATGTCCATACTGACAAATGACATGTCTTTCCAGTTGAACAATGAGAGAGTCTACACTCCAATGGAGAACCGTTTGCGAGGCGTGTCCATTGGAAACGTTGGCAAATTTATAGTACTGGAAACTGATTTTGGTGTGATAGTGAAATATGATGGCAATCACCATTTGGAAATCACCCTCCCACACTCTTATTTCTCAAAGGTAAGATTTAGTACATAAACATCTGGCAGTGTTTCAAAACCTCTGCTTTGTGCATTTACTTTTAATGTCTTTTAATCCAGTGTTTTGCTATTGCATCTTTCTTTGTAGCTGTATTGTAACTCGTGTAGATTTTTCCTTTTTATTTTTTTCTCTTCACGAAAATTTCCTTGTGTTCCAAAAGAGTAAGTAAAGAAAGTGACCTGGCTAGGGGAATGCATTTATAGAATTAAATGCCTTGAAGCCTTAGGGAACCACTGATTTACTGCAGTTCCTATTTTATTTCTCCGTGGGTGCAGTCAGACACTAGTGAGTATGTCTGAAATTTCTGGTACAAGGTTGGTTGGTGGTGGTGATTTAGTCACATTGTTTCATAGGCAATGAATAAGAAGTTATTGGGGAAGCTGATGTAGAACAGATTGTGCTTAGAATATGGTTCCTGTTCATGTGCAGGTACAGGGAATGTGCGGTAACTTCAATGATGATCGTACAGATGATCTGGTCTTGCCCAATGGTACACTCGTCAATGTCGCACAATTTGGAAATAGCTGGAAAGTGGAGGAAGACAGTGATGCAGGGTAAATATAACTTATTTTCTTATCTTCCATTTTCCTTCGATAAACAATCTCCATTCAATTGTTTTGACTGTTTGCTCCTTTGTTAAATATAAGCAGTGTATATGAGACACTTTTCTTCCTCAATTTGAAGCTCAAAAAAATGCCATCACCACAGGAAACCACTGGACGGGCCAGAGGGAAACCACAGCCATTCTGTTGATCTACATATAGACTTGGGGAATTAGGTTTTGGGGCAGTCCACAGTGTTTATTTTACACTGGAAACACCTGGTGTTGGGGTACAGTGTTGAGTAACAGTGAGGGCCAGCTGCTCCCTAAGGGACAAGGAGCCAAGTGTGATAGCCGAGAGAACAGTGTTCTCACCAGCCAGGACCCATCCCACACTACCCGAGCAAGGCAAGCAGGGCAGGCCCAAGAGTGGAAGCCAGGGTCCGCCAAAGGTCCACATCACCACACAAGTTTTCAGTGACGAGACAGGTCCGAGCTAAAGCTGAGAAGTCAATCCTCTAGTCAGGGGCAAGATCACTGAGAGTAACGAGGGTCAGATGCAGCATGGTGGTCTAATTCTGCCTAATCTTTCATGCATACACCAAAAGAAGACTGTAGTCTCTAGTGTTACTTGTTTAATACCTTTCAGTAGAAACAAATATTCAGTTTCAGTCTCTGTCTTTTACATGCCTTTGAAACTTAAATGCAACTCTGTCTGTGCTTTCATGCAGCTGTTTACCAGACTTAAGAGAAGATGATGTTCCTCCTTGCACTGCTGAGAGTAAACCAGTCATTGAAAGCCAGTGCAATGTCCTAAAATCAGACAAATTCAAAGTGTGTCATAATCTAGTCAACCCTGAAGACTTCATACAGATCTGCATCTATGACATGTGCCGATATGATGGCATGAAGTCTGCTCTCTGTGACATAGTTCAATTCTACGTGGACACCTGCAGGAGTCATGGAATCACCATTAGATGGAGGAATAGCACATTCTGTCGTAAGTGCACAAGCAAGTGAAAACACTGAAAATTGGAAAGCAAATTAGCAATATTAGATGAAGAAGTTGTGTAAAAGAAAATTAACCCCAAATTCTCAAAAAATACAATTCTATTATTATATGACTCCATTGTTGCACTGAACTGTGTTCAGGTTGAGCTAAACCCAGTGATAGCTCTGGACTAGACAAATTATGGATAGTCATGTGGAGTGCCTTCAGTAGCCCAATGAGTGCCATGAGACATTGCAGTGAGCCTAAAATGGAGAAATAATATAATCAGAAGACTAAAACAAAGGGCAATTCTGTGTTAGGACACACAGCTCAATGCCACTCACTGTGTTTTGAATGAAACCCGACAATTTGGCCAGTTTCTTAAAGGCTGTGTTCTTAGATTAATATCCAGTATATGTGCCTCACTGCACCCATTCAACAAAGCTACAAACAAATTATGTAAAAACGAGTAAAGATTACATAGTGGGTTTCTTTTTGCTGTTTTTTTCACAATTTAATTATACATTGTGGAATTAATTATCACATAACATTGTGGAGGACAAAACAATTAGCTGGTTAAAAAAAAAGCTAGATGAATGTTGAATAGGACCATCAGAAATTCCTAGTTGCCTCTTTGCCACAAGTGGAAGAAAATACTGGACAAATGAACCCTTTGTCCTGCTACCCTGTTTCTTGAACTGTCCCCTTATGCATCTCTAGACATTGGCAGAAATAGGGTATGGAGCCAGATGAATCTCTTCACTCTGACAATGCATATCTGTTGTTCTTGCATGTGGTTGTTCTTGTCTGTGGTTAAGTTAGATATACACCTCTTTGGCATCACTGCAAGGTTGAACGTTCTAAGGAATTTGCCTTAAAGATTCTCGTTTGTAGCAGTGCCCGTTTGCAGCTGAACTGGAATATTGAGTCTGAATGATTTGGCATAATCGTAATAGAACTGAATCAGCAGCTCCAGAGAGGGTTCTCTGTTTTGTTGTTGTTGGGTTTTAAAATAAAACATAAAAAAAATCAAACCTAGTTGATAATCAAAAGCAGCTGTTAAAAGGCAATTCTGTACTACCATTTTACTGGCCAAATTGTAGCTTTCAGGCAGGCACACATGTTCACAGTGCACTTTCTAAATGTATTTAATAACGCTGGTTCTATTCTCTTCACCCACACAGCATTGCCCTGTCCATCTCACAGCTATTACACGGACTGTGTCTCCCCCTGTCCATCAACATGCAATGACATTTTTGCCTCTTCCCTTTGTGAGAAGACAGACGAGTGCACAGAGGGCTGTGAGTGTGATGATAATTATGTGCTCAGTAATGGCAAGTGTGTACCTCTGAGCAATTGTGGCTGCAGAGATGATGACAACAATTACTACAGTGTAAGTAGTTTGTGGAGCAAATCTCTGACTGCAAAACTTGTAGAAAATTGGTCCCTTGTCCATCTGAATGAGAGAGAGAGAGAAATCGTCAGGGGCTACCTCTCAAATGCCTTTCATCTGATCAGTAAAAACCACAGGCTCAGGTATTAGGAGGTGCAGGAACTTGGTACCCTGCACCTGAGGCCAAAATTGAGGCATATTCTAAACTAGTCAATTGATCAGAGTAATTCAAGCAGTCTGTCCTAGTCCTGCTTTGTCTTTAAATTCTCAAGTCAAAGACAGTAAGATAAATGGACTGAGATCCCCCTCCCAGGCTCTTGGTGAAACTACCTCCAGATTTGCCAACTAGACAGGTTGCACCTGGGCACCCCCCACACCCTTTGCTATTGAACTTGTATTGCACTGCAAAGCTGAGCACTTTGGTAACATATTATTAACACAACTTCCATCCAGGCTGGGGAGACCTGGATAACTCCACACTGCAACAAAAGATGCCAGTGTCAGAAGAACGGTGTCATCAAATGTAAGAACTATAGCTGTGATTCTAAAGAAACCTGCGTGATCAAAAATGGAAAACACAAGTGCAATCCAACAGGTATGTGCAAGCAGGTCTTCACTTGGTGTACCATGACGATTGGAGAAGGAGGAAGGATATTGGTGTCTATTCTTTCTTCCATGGCACTTCCAGTCTTTTCCATAGGAAAGAAGGAAGCTCTGACAGTGCTATTGATGACACTTTATCGAACACAAAAGGGCTCAGTTCTCAGAATTGAAAGTTCCAGTACAAGACAAAGCATTTGTAGAGGGAAGAGGAACAAGAGTTTGAAATTTAATTAAATCTAAAAATTTCACAGTTTAGTCAGTAAATAAAAAGAAAAGAAAAAAATATTTGCATTGCATATAATAAAGCCAAAACTCACCTATGTTTATTTGTGAGTTCTTAGGCAATGATTCTGTTTTTTCCATTGCACATTGATTCAAGAACAGAAAAAATAAAGGCAAATCTGAAAAGACATGTAATAAGCCAGTCAGAGAACCTTTGTTCCCACATTCTCTGGGTAAATTACATGTTTTAGGACATAGTTTGTTGCCTAGTAACTCTACACTTCAATTTTGAAGAATAGTATGGCATGGGTCATACTGTATTGATGATCAGAACAAGAGCATAATGCAAATCCATTCTCCTCCTGCTCCATGTTGGCAAAATACCACAGCAGAGGCACCCCAGCAGTCTTAAGGAGAGCCTTGGTCCTGGGATAATGTTTGTCCTCTGCTCATTGATCAAGGAGAATACTTAGACATAGTCACTGCATCTGATTGTTAGGTCTGGTGAACACAGTGGTCAATTTAGTAACCTCAGAAGAAATCAGTGCGGCAGCAGTAAGCCAGCCAAAATTAGACATTGCATTTCATGTTCCAATAATTTTGTAGCGACACATTGCTGAGGGATTATGAGACCAACATCTCAAAGAGCCCACTGCAAACCACGCTGTGTGGCCTAGTCATTCCTCTGCAGAGGACCAATGCGCGCAGCTTAGTCTGTATAAAGTCTATAAACCCTAATGTTCTGCTTCAGTTCAGTTGGCTCGCACCGGTTCTCAGCAGATGAATGAGTTTCTCTCATGGCTGTCACTCCATTTGAGTGCCCGTTCACTCGGGTAATGCCTGAGCACCCACCTTTAGTTTAAAAGACCTGTATGCTAGCAGCAATCGTTTTTATCTAACTTATGTTAAAATGATACATGCTTGGGATCTGGTATGTGCACGTTCAGACTGGAGAGTAACGAAGCTCTGCTCCTTTAGGTTTTGGGAAATGCCGGGTCATGGGTGATCCACACTACATCACCTTCGATGGTCTGGTGCACCACTTTCAAGGGAAATACACATATATTCTGGCTCAGACCACCCCTGACCTACCTGATACTCTGACACAGTTCAGCATTGAAGGCACGAACTATCCTCTCCGTGGAAGTCGACACATTACTTACCTGAAAGAGATTCTCATCAATGTTTACAATCACACAGTGCGATTCAGGCAGAACAAGCAGCTATTGGTAAGTCTCTCACTGACTGCAGAGCACAGAGAAAGGCTCTCCCAACACCTTGGAGTATTAAATGTCTGTTCTGAAGAATTTAAGTATTAAAGCTAACTATATTATTACAGTAGTGCTACGGGGCAACTACAAATGTGATCTTTAGTTGTGTTGAGTCTTTTTTCTCTATAGCTATGAAGGATATAATTCTACTTCAAACAAATAAATTAATATAGAGAGATTTAGGAATAAAATCCCAAATACCCCAAGGCTTACAATAAAGCCATACAATTTTTTTTATCAGTGGTAGGGAAAAGTGAGAATAAAGGTAGGAAAATTTAATTTGTTTCATTCATGTATACATTTTTAGTTCAATAGTAGAAATCTCTTAGGATGACATGAAAATACGGTGTCCAGATCACTCTCTTCAATACATGATTTTGTTAATTTTAAAAAAATGGATACAGTTTTTTTACCTGGTTATCTGATATATTTATCATAAAACCAGAGGAGTGTTCATTTGTAGCATTGACCTGTACTGAAGCCAGATTTTAATTTGGCCTATATATTATGAATTTTAACTTATTTTTTCCCTATTAGTTGGATGGTGTGAGGGTGAGACCCCCTGCTTATCCTCATGAAGGTATTCGTATATATCAGAGGACAACAAGAATTTACCTGGAGACAGATTTTGGCTTATACGTGAGCTTTGATGGCAATCAAAATGCAGGTAAGTGACACTAAGACAATGTACAGGATTATCTATGCACTGTCTCAAAAAATGCTGTCATCCCAGAGGAGGTGTAAAGCCAAGGCAAATTTAGAAACCTTCACTCTTTGAGCCTATGATTCTTCCAGAAAATTAAAGCAAAATGTGTTGAACACATATTACCTCCACTGTTCAAAACAGTTACTTCTGGTTTACAATAGAATATAGCCATGTTATTTCTGAGTATATGGCAAAAGTGCCAGGCCATTTATACACATGACCACCATTCCAAACCCTAAAACTCCATCTGCAGAAATAAAAGGTCTGTTTTATAGGGATTCTGTTTTTCAATGAGCAAGTGGATTGTAAGTGAAGGGCATAAAGTGGGTGCTGCATTCAGTTTGTTACAAAGCACTAAGCAGTATGCACTAAGTGCACTAAGAGCCCTCAGGTGATGATGTCATGTTATATAATTTATTAGGTGCAAGAAATTACTTTTTTCATGATCCATGTTGCAGAGTACAGAAACAGTCCTGTGACTACATGTATGACTGTGTATGTTCAGGGCTGTGTTCATATCCTATGTATTGGCCCATGTCGTGTGACCAACTCCAATCTGAATCATGAAATGCAGTACTTGGCACTGCTTTCCATGTCTTCCATACACTCAGGAGCAAAGATTCCTATGTAATGGCTTTTTTTCCTTCTGAACTTCCCTAGATATAAAGCTGGCCAACACCTACAGAAACAGAGTGGAAGGCTTGTGTGGTGACTTTGATGGCAGATACAGAAATGATTTCACAAATCCAGATGGCATTTGGGTGAAAAATGTGAATAATTTTGGTGAGAGCTGGAAAGTTCCTCTACAAAGAAAAGCTGCTCGTCTCAGGTACTTAATTTTTTACCTAATATCCACAGCAAGCACAGCCACTAGGAGTGAGTGAATTAAGCCATAGTTAATATCCAGGAATAACTACACTGTCTTATTTTTGGTCTTTCTTCTTCCCTTGGTCTTTGTGTAGGGACTTTTCCTGCTCATCACTAAGGTGAAAAATCAGTGCCCTTCTCTCTAGCCAAAAGAGGCCTGAACTATCACTGCATTACTCCAGTTCAGCATCCCTCTTTGGAGTCACAGCCATTACAACTGCTAGGGCAGGGGGATGAGTAAGATCTTTGCCAAGTTCATGGTTCCTGGCAAAGATAAATACATCATGTTGTGCTGAATGGGCCTGAGGGAGGGTAAATCCTGGTTCAGTGTCATCCCTCCCTCTGGAACACAAAGGTTGCTTTGAAATCCATCAAGATGAATTAAAAATTCCTCCTACAAAGGGTTCTGGGAGAGTCTGATTTCCTTACTTGCATGGCTATCTAGTGTTTTCTGCCAGTACACAAAAGATAAGGACATTCTTTTGAGTATAAATGAGCATAATATTTGTGGTCAGGCAAATTCTGTGCTAATTAGTCCATACAGGACATTGAAACAGGTGGGGAAAGAAGTTTCCTTCCTTCCTGATTTGGTTTGAAAAACCTCTTGAGGTTTCTTAGCCACTAACACAGAACTTTTTCAGCAAGTAAATGGAATCGTATTAGCTGTCAGGATATAATTTGGCTGCAAAAACTTGTCTGCCAGAATAGTAGAAAGCAGTATGTGGGGTAGTGTTGAGCCTGAAGGGGCTCTGGAGGCCATCCCTACAGGAGAATTCTGGCACTTCAGGCATGCAGTCAGCTCTTCACTGCAAGTGAACGTATGTCCAAGAAACAGTGGTCTATTCCAGCTGCATCATTCTGGCTAAAATTCAAGTTTTACTGAATAGATTGGATGAAAGAGGCATTGGATGAAGCCTGTGTCATGCAGAATTTCCAAAGAGATAATTACAGCTATCCATTTTTGACTTAAATATCCACAAATCTCCAAGACAGTAGGAAGTGTTCTAGTACATCCTTGATTTGCTTCACCTATGTCTTTCCCGTTCAGAATAAATCATGAGAGAAAAATAAGCTTACCCTCACACTTACATCACAAGGCAGAAGTACTCTCGTGATGTTACTTGGAGAGCAGTACTGTGAATGCTGGATGTACAGAGAACTGATGGTTTCATAATGACTTTACTTCCAGACGAGATGTCAATTCCAAAAATGAGTCTGAGGAGGAACCAGATCCAGGGCTCTTCCAAGGCTGCAATGAAAATGAACTGGGACAAGAAAACAGCACTTCTAGATGTCAAATCCTGATTGACTCGAGAGGTCCTTTCGTAAATTGTCATTCTACGGTCTCACCAGATTTCTATTACACGTAAGTGTCTACTGCAGACAGTTGTTCTCCCCATTTGCAAAATCCTTTTGGCGCTAGTTCTGACAAGAACTTTGTGTCTTCAGTCTCCAGGATATTAATAGTAGTTGGGGATAGGAAGTGCCTTTGGCCATCTATTTAGAGTTTCACTTTTCTGTTAGCTCTAGAAAGTAGCTTTCCTCTTTTCCTACACAGGTAAAGCAGAAGTGTTAAGCATTATACCTGTAAGCTGGGATTTCCAGGTGCTTACAGTTCTCATCCACATTCAGTGAGAATTTGGTACTTGGCTCAGGTACCTTTTAGCAATTCAAGCTTCATAAAATGTAGCCTTCATGCTATAGCCACAAAGGCTGAAGCTGGCAGTGACGCCTCTTGAATCTTTCATGGAGAAGTGCAAAAAACAGATTAGTGAAGAGTAACTAACCCGATATCTTCAACAAAGTTCCCCTTGCTGTGTTTCACGGCGGCTCTCCTACACACCTAATTTTCACCTGTATGAAACCTGTTGATTCATCCCCACATTCACCATTAATCCGTCATCAGTCATAAAATTGTGAAGTAGCTGCCAATTTTCTTTAGTCATATAGTTGTAACTAATGTTTAAAGATAGCTAATTCCCACGTCAAAGTCCCTCTTACTTGTGAGAAGAATGTGAAGGTATCTTAAGCCAAATAAACTGAACCACTGGCTTCAGTGCAAATATCCTGATTCTTAACATACTTTTCTCCTCATTCTAGAATTAAGCTGAGCAGCCTGTTTCACCTTCTTAGTGGTTGCCTGATTTTTCTGAGGTGCTGTATACTTGCAGATCCCATCTCACTTCTCAATGCCTCTGAAAATCAGGCCATGGATATTCAGATGATGAGCAAAGCTGAGAAGGTAGCACTGGCAAACAAACAGAATTCTGTGTCAATATTCAAGGCATATGGACAGGAACAAAGTATTGAAAGAAGTGTGTAGACTTAGCAGCACTAAAAAGTGCTCCATAAGCAAGATACAGCCATGCTAGCCCAAACCAGGAGCAGATAGCAAAGAATAACTTACTGTGACAAACAGTCAGGTACCTCTTTATTACTTTTTCATATAGGAATACCTCACATGTTAGCAGCGGCTGCACAACAGATCACCTGATATTCCCAATCATGGGACTGCGCTCGGGTTTGGGATTTTTTTATTCCTCTGTTTTCCTGTCAGCAAGATACAGGAAAACAGAGGTAACTCAGAGCCAGGCAGAAAAGCAGCTGAAAATAAACAATAACAAAGGTATTGGGAATGAACGCTTTCTCGTGTTGCATGCAGGAGCTGCCTGTTTGATGTGTGTGTGCAAGGAGATGATGACGCTACCTTATGTCGCAGTCTGGAGGAATATGTGCTGGCTTGTCAGCAGCAAGGAGTCCATATGGAAGGCTGGAGGCAACGGACAGTTTGTGGTAAGCACAGAAAGATATAGAAATTACGCTTTCTGCCTAAAGGACTCAAAATCTGAGATTTGAGGCTTTTTCTAGATGTACCATGGAACAAAGCTTCTTGGGGGGTAAAAGCATATTGATTCACACTGTTCATAGTTTAGCCTGCACACTCACTCTTAGGCCTTTCTTCTGTGTCCTATGCTGACTTTTGCATTTGGACCCCCACTTAGAAAGCTACTTAGGAAAGCAGAGCGGTCAGCTTAGGTCCCCTGTTGTCAGAAGTTTTGTAAGAGAAAAAAAAATGCCCCCATTCCTAAGAGGGCAAAGAAGTTAAAATTTTGTAGACCATCAAAAGCCACAAATCTAAAGGAAAAAATTCATTTCAATCTCTTTTTAAATCTACAAAACGTACTAGTTCTTTCTTTTATCTTGATAAGATAAAGATAAAAAGTCTTTATCTTGATAAGATAAGACAAGATAAAAAAAGATTCAGCTAAAATCTCCAAATTTTTCAGAGTAAAAGAAAAATGCTGAAATAAAACTTACAATAATCTCAGCTTTTTTCCCTTTTTTTTTTTTTTTCAAGTTGGGAGATTCATTAAACCATACTTCCACTGCATCACCCATAGTTAGATGACTTTGTATTCCTGGTGAAACACAGTTCCCAGCGTTGTGAAACAGCTCTGGCACTTGCAGGGGTGGTTGCCCTGAATGTGTGAGAAGTTATTTGCAGCGAGCACCGGGAACGAGAGTGTAGCAAACAAATAGCTTTGATGATGCATTTCCTGACTTTTGGAGTGCTTTACTTGGAGCTTCAGTACTATTATACGTGTGCAGATCTGTGTGTGTGTTCATTCTATTGCTCCCTATAAAATGGTAACATCCTCTGGTTATCAAAGGGTAAGTAAGCAATGCACAGCAGCCTGCTCTAACTGGACTCTCCCTATTTTTACAGCTATATCATGTCCTGCCAACAGCAACTACAGCTCGTGCACGTCTGCATGCCCAGCATCCTGCCACGACTTCACCAGCCCCTTGGAGTGCGAATCACCTTGCGTTGAAGGCTGTGAATGTCTCCCTGGCTTTGTTCTCAGTGGTTCTGACTGCGTGCCTTACAAAGAATGTGGCTGCACATACCTTAACAAGTATTATGAGGTACAGTCTCCCTGTGGGTCAGACAGCTCCCGCAGCACCAAACAATATTTTCTTCGGCTAATTATTTTGACAATCTCCTCATTCTCCCCAGCACATAATTTTGCATTAGAAACAAAGAACAATTGTTTAATACAATTCTGGCCTTTACAGGAAAGAGAAGAGAGAGTAGATCACTTGGTCTACCTCTGAAAGTCTGCCTGCCAGAACACTCAAGGCAAGCACTTGGAGAAAAGTATATGACTACATTCTGACCTCCATGTTAATTCTTCACCTTTATTATGATAAATAATAGCCTCATCTGCTCTAAAGTTTACAACACACCAGTTACAGAGAAATTCTGACAGTCACTGTGGTCCCTCTCCTCTCAGTGAAGAGGGATGTAGGCAGAGTTGAGAATTGGCTATGACATGAAGAGAGCCTCAGGCAAGGCTGGACTCTGAGGAACACGGAGAATCCTCCATTGGCATTGCAGGATACAAGAGCTTCATAATCTCATAGATTTCTGTTGTAACACTGGAGATTTGCTACAGAAAAGGCCTAAGCCAGTAAAGATTGTTTTATGGGAGGAGGCAGGCACTTGCCAGAAAAAAGGCACATGGCCTTTCCACATTGCCTTGAAGGCATCATATGTTGCATCTGCCACTCTCTCTTATCTCCAGCAACAGTTAAGGGCTTGTTGGTTGTACATGTAGTCCACCTGAGGCTAGGATCTTATATCCCATACTCTTCTTTTGCCTTCTTTCTTGGGCCATCCTTGAGTTTCAAAGATCTGGATTACTAAACTGCTTGCTTTCTTTTTTGTACAAACTACCCAAAAAAAAAAAAAAAATCTGCCCTGTTGCCATTCAGAGGAGGGCATCTGAGAGAATAGCATGGGGCCCCAGGGCTCCGCTCAAAGTTTTTCTACCTGATTTTAGTTGATATTTTTTAACATTTAACTGCTGTCTTACAGATTGGAGAAACATTCACCACTGATGACTGCTCTCAGAAATGCCAGTGCACAGAAAGCTCCACTGTCTTCTGCTCTGACATAGTGTGTGGATCTGACGAAATCTGTGGCATTTCAAACTACAGTCGTGGATGCTACAGGAGTGAGTTGACTGATATCAAATTGTCTTTCATGCAAAAAAGTCTTGACTTACTGCTTTAGGACATCACTGGGTTGGGGAGAGTTGCAGCAGAGTGTATACAGAAGAAAAGCATACCAGGGATCTTACTCTGATGTTTAATTGTAGAAACAGTGTTTCTTTCCCTTATTCCTGTGGCCAAGTACAAGTAACGCACCTTAAAATACAGGGAATATCCAGCATTAGGAGTCAACATAATCTAAGCAAGAAGAATTCTCTCAGGGTTGGATTATCAGAAAGTCTGAAGCGTTTCTCCTTTTTTTTTACTAGGGGGACCATGTATGCCAAATCCTTGTAAGAATGATGGAGTTTGCTCTGAAACTACCAACAGCAACTCTCCCCACTCCTGTGAGTGTTCAGAATTGTACACAGGACCATTCTGCGCAGAGGAAAGGGCAGGTAAGAAAACTATTTTGGATTTCAGTGTCTGCATTACACACCACTTTCAAAAGAGGGTGTCATTATGGAGAAGATTGAGCTTGCTCTTCATTTCCATGCTGTAAATTAGTAGTAACTCAGTGAGTAAGAGCCTGTGGGGATCCAAGCCAAAAGAAGGGGTCAGATCCCCCAGTGGAGAGGTTCTAGAAAACAGGACAGCAGGGCTCTGTAGAGCATATAGGAGTTGGGTCTGAAACCACTCCAGAAAGTCACATTGATCAGAGAACACAGTATAAATCAAGCAGAGGGGCAATGATTGAGAAAAAAGCTGTCTTCACAGTATGGTTACCTTTCACTAACCGGGCTCTTTCGTCTTCTTTTGAAGATCCTATAGTGGAGCCTGAGGGCCCTCCAGTTGCCATCATTATTGGAGTTGTGGCTGGTGCAGCTGTTATCGTCGTTCTCATCTCCTCTGCAGTGTACGCCTACAGGTAAGGCTTTTCCCAGCTTTGCTATGTTCAGCAGAGTCAAGACACATACACCCCTTTTAGCACCTGCAAACCTCAAAACTCCCATTGCTCACACACCTACAGGGCCAGAAAAGAACCACAGCATTCAGGACCTTGCTTGAAGAATGCGAGGGAAAACTTAGCTTTTTCTCAGAAATGAACACATGCCATTTCCTGTACACAGGGCATATGCATCTCTACCACAAAACTTGGGCTTCTCCAAAATCTGACTTCATTCATGCTTGCACCATTGTTTGACCTCTCACTGCAGATAACAACAGAAATTTAAAATGGTTGTTCTTTCTTTTCCCCCCTTGTACAGAAGGAACAGGAAAACGGATACAGCTGAGTTATCAAGGGAATCTTCTTTGAGATGGTCCCGGAATGACAGAGCACGTGAGCAAGATTATGGCTGCATCATAAACACTGCATTTGATCGAAATGAAACCCCAAGTACATACCTATAGTTAGCAATATTTTCCAATTGATCTGTATTACTTTCTGCTCTTTTATTTTAATTGCATTTCCAGTATGTTGAGAAGAAATAATTAATAAATCATTGCATTTGCTGAAAACCTTTGAAATCGTTCATCTAAAAATCTCATATTATAAACCCCAATTAAAATATATCCTAAATCCCATTAGAGACTGTGCTGTCTTCAGAGGCTGGTTGAAAAACACAAAGCCCAGCCACAATTTGCCAGCACAAGTGTGCTGCACACCATCACATACACACCTCTGGTAGATCCACAAACCGTAGACTGAGGAGGTCAGAATTAATTACAGCATCCCAGGCAGGTTTTCACGAGATCACCCTACCCAAATCCTTCCACGGGGAGGGGATTAGCAGACTGAGCTGGACACAGTTCTTGCTCCTCTTCTGGCAAGGCAGGTCCAACTGGGGAGAGAAATATATAAGAAGACACTGAGTTCATCTGGCGCGAGCTGCAGTAAAAAAGATGACCCCCGTTGCCCCCCTTGGTAGTGCTGGACTGAAAGAAGTGTTTGTTTGAAGGAGAGCTGTCTCCTTGCTGTCAGAGTTGAGTGGACAAGAAGTAGGGTTGT
>JAHREE010000255.1:159166-243085 GCA_033628505.1 Tringa tobata | reverse complement strand
TTGGGCTGACCCTTTAGATTTGAGTGTGGCATCTGCCACAACTTCATTTTGCCTTGGCAACGCTCTGCTGAGTACACACACAGCTGGGGGGGTGAGAATTGTCCCACTCAGGTCCCTCAGCGTGCCCAGCTGCAGGCCATGGCAGGGCTGGGGTGTCCCCCGCACACAGCAGCAACACAATCTGCAGGCTGGGGACCAGAGACAAAAAGAAGGACTTACCTCTGGCTGGCCAGGGCTACATACCAGGGCTGCTTCTTCACCAGAAGGAAGCCACAGGTTTGCATGATGATGGTAAAGCACACATTGAGGATGATGGAGAGCAGCAAGGGAGGAGAGAGGAGCTGGCCGGGAGGGCGATAAGGTGCCAGCTTTGGATAGGCTTCAGTCAAGCTCACTGCAGAGACACCAGAGACATTTGCAGTCCTCAGCAGCCCTCTGCGTTTGCTGGGCAAGCAGAGCCACACACAGACCCCCACCCGCTCATCACAGGTGAAAACTGCAAAGCCTAGCCCTAATAAGCAGGTAAGAAATGGCTTCGATCTCCAGTATTTTCCATCTGAACCTCCCCTGAATCTCCCCCTCAGGAGAACATAGAGAGAAGATGGGAAACATCACCCTCATTTGCAGGTGCAAAACTCTCCAGTGGAGTCCAAGAGCCGTACTGGGTCTCACGCCAGGAACACACAGGAGACCAGGAGCTGATTTTACACTGTTTGACCCCACTAATAGTCACCAGAGCAATTGCTCCTCTTCCAGTCGAGTCCCACATCCAAACCCTATCGGTGATGTACAGAGTTCTGCAGCCATGTTTGCAAAGGACTAGAAGCCAAATCCCATGCTCTAGGCCCTAGGAATTGCTCTAGCATCAATGGTTATGAAGTTACTGGCAGCAGAACTTGGCTCCTCTTTTTAGCTTTTATTGGGAGATGAATTCAACCATCCAGACTCAGGCTCTCAAACAGACACAGCTGGTTTCCCCGGGTGACCTACTTGTTAGGCAAACCAAAAGCGTAATGGCAACGTCTTGTATCAAATACTGGTGAATCCCAAAGATTTGCAGTTGCTGGAACAAAAACAAAGGCAGCACCACCTGAGAACCGATGTCAGCTTTGATACAATACCATACAATACGATGCGAACTGCAGCATCTGATGCTATTTCAGAGCAGCGTCACGCCAGCAACAGCAACCTCACAGCCCTGATGCAACCTCATGAGGGCTAACAAGCCCAGCTTGCCAGGTGTCAGCCAGGTCCCTCTGAACCCCTTGCTAATTCATAGCACTTGTGGGCGACCCAACACTCAAATGTGGCATTTGAATGTTTTTCCACCCTTCTTCCAGCAGATGCCAACGTCCCTTGGACCACTTAAATCAGGTCATGCCCTCCCAGCCCACAGTAAAAGCAGTGACAGCCTCAGTTTCGCTCTGTGCCAGGTTTGAAATGCCTCTGGGTAGTGGGAGAAGCTGTCCCCATGTGGAGACCCACCCTGTTTGCCACCGAGGCTGGGCCATGCCTTGCAGATTCACAGACACTCTGCTAAAAACCGGCGGTGAGCGCAGTGTACGATAAGAAACTGGCACCAAACACTTACCCAAAACAGCAGGGCAGTACCAACAAACTGAATCAGGCCGTAAAGGGTCAGGTATTTAACAACAGCGAAGGAAGAAACCAAAGCAGCTCGACCTTCCCTGCTCGAAATACAAAACAAAGGTAACCCCCTCCCCTTACAGCTACAGTACTGGGAGTTCAGTGCTACAGATGGTTTCTTCTTCTCAGGAGGGCAACTCCTTTTGTTTAGGATCTCGAAGAAGAATAGAAAACAGCTCAAATTCCATAGATGAATATTTTAGCCTTAAGATACTGCAGAGCCACTTAACTACCCTTTATCTGCTGTGTTTTGTTTCTTTGGTTTTATTCTGCAGCTACACTTTTAATACCTGGATTAAGCCGCTTTTGCTTTTTTATTACTAATTTGCTCAACAGTACTGGGAATCAAGCACATTTCTACACAAACAAGTAATTGCCTTTGCATACATTTGGTTAAATGGCCTTATTACTGGCTGCTCCATGACTGTGTGCAGCATATGGATATCAATATCTTAAAGCAATGGCAAGCAATTCCAGTCTGTGGTCACTGTTATACCTGCTCTTTCATGCCACACTCCAGCTGTACCTGTTCCAAAAATACAGCCATCGTGGCCAACGCTTTCCTAAAAGCAGAAAAAAACCTCCCAGTGCTGGAATTTGAGGATCAAAAAAAAAATTCAAAAACCCTTCTGCTATATTTTTTTATAGTTACTGAGGAATTAGGTTTGGTTTAGCAGCATCTTTGAGGGTAGCGCACACCCACTCGTGACCCCTCTCCCTGGGCTCAGAGCAGGCAGCAGCTCCCTGAGACACCCAGCAAACTCACCTGATCAGCTCCGGCACACACTGGATGTTGGGGATTTGGGAGGTGAAGGGTGAGGCCACAGATGCCTCCTGCTCCGACAGGGATATCCCTGCATGGGCCATTTTCAGAGCCTGAAATCCACAGGAGTAAAAGAAGATGGAGAGACACCCACCCCACACAATACGTTTACTGGTGCTTTACAAGTCTTGCTTCAAGTGTCTTTTGTAATTGATCTTCCTCTATTCTGTGGCCCAGCCGATCTCATTTTCCACATATCTTCCCTTCCCTGGAGCTTAAATATTTCTTTTGTTCATTTAATCCCATTATACCTAGTTACAATCCTTTGAACAACCCTGTGTGCTGCTCCCACCCTGGAGTTTGTGCACACCTCTCCTGTTAAACCCTATCCTAAACTATTTAAGTCGCCATTTTATCCTCTTTCTATTCCTTTCAATCTCCTGCTCATTTTTCTTTTATTGCTGTCTTATGAGCTCTCTGTCACCTGGCTTTATCACCTCTGGGTTGGTGCTCAGGTGTAGGCTGTGGACAACGTCTACAAAGCAAGCTAATGCATTATTATAAAATTATATTATTATAACATTTATTATAATAATATAATAGATAACATAATAATTTACAATTGTAAATTTGAACATACGTGTAATGAAAAGTCCCTTCTCCCTATTTCAGGGGGGAGAGGGAAATCAAATCAGTAATTCCCTATTATCACATATGTTAATTTTTTTTTTAAAAGCACGTAGGTAGTATTTTGCAACGAAACACTGATTGTCCCCCATGGGCTAACACGGGAAATGCCTGTGACAAGTAGTGTTGGGCAGCCTCTTGTCACAGCCCTCCTTAGGCTGAAAAAGGTGAAATTTCACAAGAAGGGAAGATGAGCTCCTACATACCCCGCAGTCGTTGGCGCCATCACCGCACATACCCACGTAGTAACTGATGGAGGAAGAAGAAGGAAAACACGTAAGTCTTTCCTGTAGCTGTTTGATTCCGTGGTGGAGCACCTGCTGGCTTAGCACTAGTGGGGACATCGGAGCAGGGACTGGTGCTGGCCCTGGAGAAGGCAGCGGCTGTTTCCAGAGCACAGGCTGTACATGGGGAGAGGTTGGGGCAGAGTACACAGAGCAAAATTAGGACTGAGGTCTGAAAGAGACTATAACAGGAAAGGGAATGCTGCCACTTTATTCCAGACAGTGTTTCCCTCTTGGAAAGATGAGCCTGGAGCAGCGTTAGATGGGACAATCACACTTCAGAGAAAACATGGTCTTGGTTTGGCTCAAAAAGAGAACAAAAGAGAAACTTACTTGAGTTTCTGAAACTCTTCAACAAGGCTGGACTTCTGGCCAGGAGACATCCTAGCAAAGACAGTTGCATTCACCAGTATCTGCAAGAAAGAGCAACGGACTACCTTGGGCAGGCATTTGTGCCTCCATCACTCCACCAATGCAGGAGCAGTCCTCCCGGATGGGTGCTCAACACTTGTGAAACCCTCTAATCCTGCCTCCCAAGCCCTACCATGGTTTTGCTACCCTTAGGGTTCAGATTCCCTCTAACACCAGATTTATCCTGCTCTGTTTTCTGCCTTTCCTGCTCAGCAGGAGGTGCTGGGAAGCCAGCAATCACCACGTGCTCTGCAGCAGCCTTTAGAGCAGCAAGGCATTATAAGTGTTTCCCAAGTGCAGAACAGATGGCTGATGACAGCAGCAATAACAGTGCTCAGCCTGAGGTTTCTCCTACCTGAAAATCTGGCCACAGAGTATAAAATCCAAAAATCTGTCCCAGCACCAGCTATTTTATGGACAGGAGTTAAATATTTCTGCTGCTAGATGTATTTTATGTTCCTGATGCCCCTCCTGAGCAGAGGCCATTGCCAGCTACGGTAGCGGCACATGGGAATGGGGCTGATGCTTTTAATTAAAATGAAATTGAGAAGGTGACCATGGAGTGACTCCACAGTACAGCTGCTCGCAGCACCACAGCCACCCCTGTCATTTGAGGTCTTAGAAGATGCTGAAAGCAAGCTGTTTGGGTTAAACCTGAGGCATGGTGGGAGGCTGCCCAGACCTGTCAAAATGCGAAGTGACAACGCTGCAGCTACCGACAGAAAAACACCTTTCTCCAGCTGGAACACCACTGCCACTTTATAAAACAGAGAGGGCAACTAAGTGCTTTGTTTCCTCTGAACTTACTTTTGGCAGCAAGCTGTAGAAGTGCTTTATAATAACCTGATAGGACTTTCCATTCATTGCAAAGTGGTAGTCGCAGGTTTCTCCTTCCAAGGTGATCTTTTCCTCCGTATTAGCACATCCGTCCTAGAAATAAGACAGCATTTATTGTTGGACTGAGGTCATAACGTGCCATCTCACTTGCCCCTCGTCAGCCTCCCACCAGGCAACCAGGGACACAGCCTTCTGGAGCATCCTTTTGTAAAACTTTACCCCTGGCAGTGCTTGATTTTCTAGCTGTGTTTCCACACATTAACTAATCCCTGTTAGCCACAGGCTGCTAATTTAGACACTGAAGTTTGGCCCAGCAAACAGTCACACAAACCAGTATGTATAATTGCATTAATTCTGCACACTTCAAGTGTGATTGAAGCAGCCACTGCATCTGCAGAGCCTTGCCAGTTATTCGTGTAGTTATTTTGCATGTTGCCCTGAGCAAAGAGCCCCTGTACTATTTATTTCTTCCCAATGGGTGCATGGTCCATACCACACCTCCATGTACCCTGGGGTAGATACAAACCAGCCCCCATTGCTCACAGCTACTTCCAAATCCTTAGCAAGGAGTCCAGGCCTAAGGAGCCTGGGCATTAGACATTAATTAGACAGTAAAAGCTTTGTTAATTCCCCCTGGCACCCAAAAGCAGCCATCCCTGGCTGTGCTTACGCGGGGAGCAGCTGTGTTTGTTTTGCTCTCTTCTGCCAGTCGCCAGGCAATGGAAGCTGGAGAGGAGCCCTCTGGCTCATTTGCTTCGATGAGGATGACTTTGCTGCCCGTGTGAATCATGCCCGCGTTCCTGGCCACTGTGACAGCTGTCTGTAGGTTGTCCCCTGCAAGGACAGCGGAGAGACAGGCTCCTCGTATCTGCCATAGCGTGGTGACAGCCCAGGTAGAGACCAGGGATGTGCTATGGAAGATACTGGAGGAGTGAATCTCTCTCCTGTGTGCCCCGTGGCAGCCGGCACAGCCACAGGAGGAGCCTGGGGGGATTCACCTGTGACCATGACACTCCTGATGCGGGCAGCAGCCAGCTCTCGTAGCACAGGCTTCGTCTCCTGCTTCAGGCGGTTCTCCATCACCAGGAGGCCCAGGAATGTCAGCCCAGACTCTGCCTCATCTCTTGGAGCAAGGACAGAAACGCACACGCTCTTTCCCAGGAACGGCAGAGGGAGAGAGGCTCTCCCTGTGGTTTTGTTCAAGGGAGAGCTGTGCTCAGTGGGAAACACGCTTGTTCCACAGGGAAACGCAACTGCTAGGAGTTCAGGATGAGCAGTGCTCAACAAACAACATTTCTGCAGCCTCAGCCAAGCTGCTGCTCTGCTACATTGCTGTCTCTAGGAAGGAGCAACGCAGCAGAGGTGTGTGTGCAGAGGGAAGGACAGGGATTTGCAGGAACTGGCTGGCTGAAGCCCACAGAATTTGTATTGCAGTCCCAACCCATTGCCATATAGAAGCACAATAACCAGCTTTCATTACCCTTTGATAACTGAATCTGAAATTCAGCTCAGTGAGCCTTGCAAGAGCAGTAGTAAAGCAGGCAATTAACAGTGTAATCAGCATCTGCTGAGAGGAAGGTGTTAAATGGTACAGCTTCCCAACAAGCTTCCTTTGGCAGGAGAGGGGAAGGTTTGGGACAGGGCAGGTTGGTTTGGGGCAGGTTGTAACAAGCAGTTATGAAAGCAACCCCATGGTGATACCAGCAGCTTATCAGCACACCTTACCTCTCCAGGCTGCTCATGTCTACATCCTTTCCTAGGTTTAGCACTTTATGGGCCAGGGCAATGACTCTGAAGCCTTGACTTGTGTACATCTTCAGCTCCTCTAAGAAATTAGCTGGGACTGTTTACAGGAAAAAAAAGTTTCATTGTTAGGATATTCCATGCTTGCTGATTGCTTTTCTAGGGTTAAATGCCTGTCCTTTAAACTGCTTCATAGCCTGAGTTACAGCACTGTGGCCTCTCACAGAAGTCAGCTGTTCCGTCCCAATGCTGGGTAACTAGCTGTTCAGATAAGTGACCTGTGCCTCTGCTTTATACTTTTGGAATGCATGTTAAGGTACAGGCAGATAAGATGAATTACTGGGCAGAGGACAAATAATAAAAATATGCGACCTCATAATTCTGCCCTAAGCTTTACTGTATACATGCTGAGTGACTGAGGAAATTGTTTTTATGTCTATGCCTTAATGTGAGAATTCTCCCAAATTCTAGCTTTTCAATTCTCTGCTCGTTGCCACGACTTTAAAAGCAGTAAGTTCCTTTTAACTTTGCAGTATTTTGTACTCACTACGTACTGCAATCACAGCTTTACAGTGCAGTACCTAATTATTCATTAAGCTGTAATCAATAGAGAAACAATCAAGACAGGATGCGAGGAGCTATTTAGAAACCTGAGAAAGCGGAACATAATTTTAAAGATATTTTTCTTGCTGATGTCGCCCTGTTTGGAGGCTTGTATCATTAGATCTTACGTGGTTCTAAACTAAATCTTTCCGTTGTCCCTCAAAGCCATTTGCACCTATTTTGAGGACAGTGCCATCTGAAATAACAAACGACAGAGCCACAGACTATTGGTACTGTGTTTGCTTGGCAACCTTTTGAAGTATTCAGTGAATGTGACCCGAGTTTCAAGTTTGCAGACAAATTTGAGTATAAGCCTATAATATTGTTCAGATACAAAAAAGAAAAGCCTATATTCACTTACAGAGAGAGGACAGAAGTCTTGGCTAGAGTGTTAATACCAATTATCCTTAATAACAGTAATTTGTATGTCCACAGCAAGTTTCCCATCACCGAGATTTAAAGCCTTTGCAAGCTGAGTCAGTAACTCAATGCTGAATTTACAGGGCAATAAATTAGCAGGAAATTTAAGAACTTGTACAACACAACACACTTGCTGTGGCACATGCAATTAGCACGAGCCTATATCTGGTCTGGGTATTTTGACATATCAACATTATTTATGCACCATATCTTCAGCTGATGCAAATCTACTAAGGGATGTACAGGGCTGAACCTTAGGCTGTGCATCTCGCTAGCTGTTGGGCTGTGTGCATCTTTAACTTACAAACAAGCAATCAAAACATGCCTGTAGGATTAACTAATGACATTTAACAAGCCCGAGGCTTGCTTGTGGGAAGAGGCGTACACATGCAGTTGCAGCATGGAAAATCTTTAGGATCCCCAACATAAACTCTGGTTTGGATTAAGTCCAAATGACCACTGTAAAATTGCCCTTTCCCAGTTCTGTACCAGTTTCTTGTCTACAAAAGCTGGACACTATTTCTGGTGCTCCTTTCATGTACAGGTCATACTGCTCCTCTCCGATCTTCTGTGAAACAACAGACATCCTCTGCAGCCCAGAAGAAAATGGGAATTGATGTAGGATTGCTATTCCTTCCACGGGAGCCTGGAGAGGTCAGGAAAGTAAGACATTGAGTCATTGATTACGCAAAGCAAATCCATTCTGAGCTTCAGCTCATTTGAGGCTTTCCTGCTAAGGTGATTTATTATTAATAGGAGATTATTTCACTTTTGCCGCCTTCTGGCTACAGTATCAGATCACTGATTATGAGCTTAGAAAACACAGTCTCAACAACTCTGTCTTCCCAGGAACCTCAATGGTTTTCTTTATATTCATCTGGTTTTCCAAGCTCTATCCCATCCTCTCTCTTAATAAACACGTATTAATGTAATATTCCTGCATTTACAGTCCTGGGAACTGAAGTTTGATGTGTTACAGTGACATTACCATGGGAACAGAGCAATCCTAGAAACAAGATTGATTTCCTTGTTGCCACAGCACTGTCTTCCTGATATTGCTAGCAGAAATCACACTCCTTCCACCGGGAGGATGCTGCCTGGTTCAACATTTGGACTGGAAACACAACAATTTTTAACTGTCAAAACCCAGAGCTTCCCAAGTGTACTTTTAAGAGGAACAGTGAAGCAAACAACACCGTGCTTTGAGGTGATGCTGATAAACCTGCTAGTGCCCTTGCACGACCACTACCGACAGGACTCACGGACCTACATCCATGCTTCTAGCTGTAATGCCTTGCCCTCGCTCACGTTGCCTCGTCCTGCAGGTGAATTCACGCTTTTAACATTTCTTCTATTTACAAAGTTTCTCTGCATTAGTTTCCACTTAAATTGAGTGCATAGTTTCATTTTGCCAGCAGCTTTACAGGGTGAGGACTGTAAAGTCCATATCTTTTATTAGCGCAAATAGTGGAGCTGGAAATGTGGGGCTTTTAAAGCCCATAAAGTGCTTTAGATGCCACTTCAGAGCAGTATCTCCACTTTAATCAGAATTTGCTTTTCTGGTCCTATGCTTCCAGGGTGTTTTTGGGGAAGGTGCAAGACAGTACCAAGAGTGGTTGAAAGGTGTTTTGCAACTGCTAGCCTGGGTAAAGGAGCAGTGCATGTGCTAGGAGTTAGCATACACTGCAGGCTGAAAACACAGAATATTCATTCTCAGAAAGAACTGGACTTACACTGCTGGCCTTCGGCCCCGGTCTAACAACGCAGGTGTTGAGAGCACCAGCCCCATCCTGAGCCATGCTGGAGTCATCCATCTCCTGTACAAGGAAAAGTGTTATTTATGATACCTTTTTTTTTTTGTTTGGCTTCACTCCTGTTTGTTAAAGCAGAGCGGCAGCACATTAAGTTCCTCCCTTACTGTTGGCACCCAGTCGTAGAAGTGTTTTGTTATGATCTATTAGGTCTTCCTCTCCATCGTCAGTGACAGCCTCCCTGCAGAAGTGTCCTTAGCAGAAACCTATATGGACCTGGGTCTTTTGACTTGATGAGAGGAAAAACCTGCGTCAAATTTTGTGGTTTCTCTAAACTCAAGTTCCATATAAATTCAATGCCATATCAATGATGAAGGGAAATAATTATCCTTATCCAGCTGTTTTTATCTTCCAGTCTCCTGCTTTTAAAGGGCTCTCACTGATGTTCTGTGCAGAAACAGGGTGGTAATTTTCAGTGTAGGATGCTTTTAGCCCTCCAGCTCTGTTACTTTACATGCTGCTAGGGCTCATTCACCCTTATAGTCCCCTTCTGCTGTCATGTGGCTCTGCTGCTGCCTGCTCTTCCACAGGAGCGAGCACCAGCCTGATGCCTTCCTGCAGTGCTGCTGAAAGAGCTGCCATCTGTTTTACTTATTGATTAATCTCTCTTGAGCAAAAGGCTGAAGGAGAAAAGATGACGAGGCAGTTAACTGCAGAGACCCAGAACCCCTCCAGGCAAGGACATGGCAGGGAGAAGAGCAGCCCCTTTCTTTCTCTTGTCTCCCCCAATTCTGCTCCCACCCAAGCAACTCTCCATCCCCACGGATGAGCCCTGAGGCTCAATCTCTCACCTCCTCCCCAGGCCTCTCTGAGGCTTGCTGTTCACCCAGATGGAGCCTCCAGCTTTGCTTTCCCCATAGGGATGTCCCTTTGCTAATCAGAGATAACAGCCTCTCCCATAAGGGCACAAAAACCTGCCTCTGCATTTCCTTGGCTGACTTGTGCTCTCTGCACCACGTGGACAACGCCGTGGTCTGATCATCTGCTTCCAGCAAGCAGCAACCAGGCTCCCCCTCCACTTCCTCACACTCCACTGTTTCCAGATCAAATTAAGAGAGCAAACGCAGGCAGCCCCAAGGAAAATGATTGCTGGACTATCAAAATAAACAGCCACCGTACTGCAAATCTGTCATGATGTTAGAAATAACAGAGCCAATTCCAGCTGTTATGACCAGGACTGCGAATGATTTTCCCCTACAGGTATGTATGTGAGCTGGACTTGTGAGTAAACCCCCATGGGCTGGGTTAAGGGTGTCCTTGCTTTGGATGCGTACAGAGGGTGCGCGTTACATTACCCAGTGTGTGCCCTCAAACATTTTCAGGTCCAGAGGATCCCCCTGAATCTTCTTATCCAAAACAACCAGTGAATGACAGCTCGCCATGGCTCCACACACAGGTCCCCAGGGCAGAGGAGTGCTGGATGGGAACTTATGGATTTCCTGAAACCTGATCAAAAGCAGAAGGTTAGTGGGACCACTTCTAAAGGGGATTCAGAGACACAAGTCCTCAGCTAGGGCCTACAGCTACACCTCTCCTATGAAGACAGGCTGAGAGATTCGAGGTTGTTCAGCCTGGAGAAGAGAAGGCTCCAGGGAGAGCTTATAGTGGCCTTCCAGTACCTGAAGGGGGCCTACAGGAGAGATGGGGAGAGGCTTTCATCAGGGAATGTAGTGACAGGACGAGAGGTAATGGTTTTAAACTGAAAGAAGGGAGATTTAGATTAGATACTAGAAAGGAATTCTTTACTGTGAGGGTGGTGAGACACTGGAACAGGTTGCTCAGAGAAGCTGTGGATGCCCCATCTCTGAAGGTGTCCAAGGCCAGGCTGGATGGGGCTTTGAGTGATCTGGTTTAGTGGGAGGTATCCCTGCCCATGGCAGGGGGCTTGGAACTCAATGATCTTTAAGGTCCCTTCCAACTCCAACCATCCTATGATTCTATGATTCAGTGGAGCTGAGGCCAATAACTGCAAGCAACACACTGCCCTACCCGTCCCTCTGATAAAAGGTCAAATGCATTCAGGAGGCCAAAAAGTACCCAATAATTAATTGGCAAGAGTTCAACCTGATGTGAAGTAACTGAGACGGTAAAACACTCAGAGGGGCTGGCACAGAAGTCCTGGTTGGCAATTGCTGTTTGGTGGCAGACAAAGCAGAGAAGACTCTGTTGGAGATGAAACAACTTACAGCAGGGATCGCAAAGAAGTTTGGCAATACGCCCTAGGAGAAATTTGTGAAGCTGCAGTATGGAATGGGGGTTCATCTGCTCAGGTTGGTGCTGTGCACCCACCAGGATGGATAAACACCATCAGCCCGCTCTCAACACCCCTGGGAGAGCCATGAGGAGCACAACCTTCACTTCCAGCTGTAGATTTTACATCTGCATCGCCACAGACACCAGATGCTCATCCCTCACAACCTGGTTTTAAAAATGGGTAAGTTGGTTGACTCCTATGGAGTTACACCAAGGTACGCTGTCAAAAATTCACACCCCGATTTGTTTCTGTGGAAAGCCTTGAGGTTTATTCCCACCTTGGCCCCGCAGCACAGACTGAACATGTGCAAGGCTGGGCCATCTTCATCATGGAAGATATTTCTCAGAATCCTCCCTTCTCACACGCATATTTTTCCCCTCTAAGAAACTGGCTGGCTGACAAGCTGTGTCTGCCAGACCAAAACACAACCCATTACCATTTAGGCCGGCATGTTAAGGAGAAATTTAAATAGATTTTATTTACCTTTGATCACCACTAGCATCCCCAGTTACTAACACAGGCACAGTGAAATACATCTGGAAGCGAGCAGCGTGAAGGCTCGCAGCTCGATTAAAAGGAACAATGAATCCGGGACCTGTTGTCCCTCTGGGCCATCAAAGTCTGTTCTGTTTCCAGCAAATTATACCTTGTTCTCAGCCTGGTCATAATTGGCTTATTAATTAATTAATACTTAAGAGACACCGTGAAACTGCTAAACACCACATAAAACCACCAAACATTTATATCTTATTAAACGTACAATAGGATATTTTGCAAGTTGAATGAAATTCCTTTACTGTCATTGCCTCACAGTATCCAGTTTAGCTGACAGCTACTCCTATAATACGTTTAGAAATGTGAACATTTAAAGAAAGAGTAATTATGCAAATAGGCTAATGAGATCAATGCAGACAGCAATAGCTCCTCCTTGCGTTTTGGCAAGCCACCAGCACTGGTTCCCAGCTGGGTACAGATTGGACATGTCTGCAAATAGCAGAGGTTGTTGGGTTTGTTTTTTTTTTTTTTATTAGGCGAATTTATTCTGATATATGCATCCAGCTTTGTTCTGCTGCTCATGTGAGCAGATACTACCTGCAAGGCTACCTTGATGGAAATCATTCCGGGGCTACCACGATCTCTCTGCCTTTGGTGGGTTCCGAGCCTGTTCATCGTGCACTGATTCCCTGTGAACTGCCTGCTGCACTGGAGGGGGCCAAGATGAGACCATCCTGTACGCCTGCGGTTTGGTCCCGCTGGAAGAGTATTTTATCGGTTGACACTTATTAATCTCTTCTCATTAATTTGGATCGGAGAGTAATTTTCTCTCTGTCCTTTGAGGAAGTATTGGGAATGCGATTTCAGTCCTCTCGCAATGAATTAATCCTTTCATTCATTATTGCATGATTATCTCTGTGGCGTTGAAGTATCTGATGCATTAACAACTACTAATGAAACATGGGAGTTGATATGGCGTGTGTGATTTGTCCTGGCCACTGCAAACGATTAATGTTTTGAGTTTGGCATAACATGCAGTGCAGAGCTGAAGTCTGTTATTGTATTACAGTAATATGAATTAAATGGTATCATTCTAGATATAGTCACATTTAATGTTTAGATAGCAGTTATTTCTTGAGGATTTCTATGGTCTTTGGGCTTAGAACTGAGATGGATCCTGCTGTGGGTTTGAGGACCCTAAGGACATTTGAGCTTCGCAGGTCTGCTCTGTAGTCTCATGGATTTATTTTCACGGCATTTACAGAAGGTGGGTGAGATTTGACAGGCACCAAAGTCAGCAACACTTAATTTCAACAGAAGGAGCATTATCCTAACATTTAAGTGATGAAAGGTTTATTGACTAGATTAAGAATATTTATTGAACTGTGCTGAGAATGGCATAATTGAAAAGCTCTGTGCATATTCTCCAAATCCTCTCAGGGTAATTAAAAGCACTCATGCTGCTGCTGACTTGTCTTTGCCTTGAATTACCAGCGACCTTTACAGCTTCGCCTGCTGCAGCAGCACCCAGATGCCCTCCTCAGAGGGAAGGAGCTGAGCAGGGACACCCATTGCACTCTGCCTCCCCAGATGCACCCAAACATCTCTTTCTGCATGCTATTTGCTGTCTCTCCACACCCTGTGCACCTGCCTCCCTCCTAACTAGGCATTTGGGCAGTACATTTACACCGGAGATTAGCTCTTGCTAAATTAAATCCTTCCTTACCGGCTTCCCTCTGAAGGGATGATGCCCCACAGGTCCAGTCCATCTTCTGTCAGCGTGCCTGTCTAAATTTAAATAAATATCTAGTTACCCTGCTATTGCCCACCCCTTCCTCCTTCCACGTCCCCAGAGGTTGTTCCCCAGCTCCTGGGCAGGGTAAGGGAGAGCCCCCTGCCCACAGCGTGACCCTGCTGCCTGGGCACCTGCAGAGGATTTTTCCCTGGGGTTAGATCAGGGTAGATGGGGTGAGGAAAAAGAATAATAAATAATCTCATGTTCCTCACAGCCCCCAGCATCTTTCAGTGCTCCAAGAAGCGCCTTACTTTGTCAAAACAAACAAGGTTGATCTGCCCGCAGATATTAATCCTCTGTGGGCTGATGCAGAAAATCTTCTTTTTCTTCAGCCTCCTCTGGGCATAAACAGTGGCTGTTGTCAAGGCAGCGGGGATAGTGGGAGGCACAGCCACAGTGAGGAGGAGGAGGGCCATAGCCACCACGTCTGCCACCGGCTTCTGCAAATAGCGAGAGCAACAGGGGTGGTGGAGTAGGAACCGCCACTCTCAGGGGGTCCAACCCTCCTGCCCGGCAGCAACACATCCCAAGCTCTGCCCTGGGGATGACAGTTTTATTCTGTTTTTTTCTGTTCATCTTTCTTCCTCCCACCCCCCACCAATTCTGGCATTTGAAACCTGGATTACAGAAGTGAACAATAATCCAACAAGTGCCTGAGGGCTCAGAGCCGGCGCCTGCAGCTTGGAGGCATCCCTCCTACCTACCTTGTGGGACACAAACACACACACGGTGTAGATGAGTCCAAACACACCGATGGCAGAGAGGCCTACGATGAACTTGAAGGCATCTCTGTAGAGTCTGAAGTTCACTGGCTTGGGGTAGAGGATGGATCTCACCAAGTCCCCTTTAGCTGTATTGAATCCTGCGTGAAGACATGTGCCATACGTTGCGTAGGTGACAGTGGTGTCATACGGCATCGGTGCTGCTCGGGGACGGGTAACACTGCACCAGCCCCAGCCATCAGGTGGCACATCAGGCTGCCCCTTTCCCCCTGCTGGTTAGAAAAAGATAAAAGAAATACCGGTTTGCAGCACGACGGCTCTCGCTGGCCCTCTGCCTGTTGGCTTTGTCTGTATGACTTCTGTCCCACAGAAGAGGACGTGTCTCCGATAGTCCTCCATGCTATGGGTTTTCCAGGGCATCGGACTCTCCGTGAGGGGCAAGGGGGTTTTAGTAACTGGAATGCTTTCACCTAAGAACAACAGCGTCCAGTTTCACTTGAAGGGGATTTAAACACCTATCAGATTCTGCAGTTTAGAAAGTGACAGCGCCCTTTAGATGCTCAGGTTTTCCTGGCTAATTAGCTGGCTTACATACTTACATACATTGATTTATGGTGACAGCCATTATAGTTCTAGCTTCAGAATACGTTATATGGCGTCTCTGAGCCTTTTTATCAATCAGCTTGGGCCAAAATTTGTCCCTGACTCAAGTTCATACCTTGTAGTGGCTCCATGTTTAGGTATAATAGTGACCCCTCTGCTCATACACTGTCTGCTTGAACAGAACCACTGCAAGATCAGAATCCAAAAACTCAAAAAAAACATATTCAGTGCATTCGAGTAGTTTCACTTTCTACTCTTGACAGTATATTAATCTTACTTGTTTTCAACGTGTATATTAAATGCATATTACACAATGGCAGTGTTCAAAAGCCCAAGACAACTGTGAATTATTCAAGCCACAGTTTTTCTACCTCCTGCTGCAAACTATTCTAATAAATAGTAAACAATTCGCTGTCAGAACAAATAGAGACATCTCCCTGACAGACAATCTGCACAGGGCTTTAGCATTTCAAACTCCAAGGCTGCACCTGTGAGCATCCCTTCATTCACAACACAGCTTCCATCAATCAGCACAGCATCACATGGGAGGGAGAGCTTTTTGCCATCTAAAAGAAACATGTCTCCAGGGACTAAGTAACAAGACTCCAGCTCTTTGCAACCTGTAGAACAATACAAAAATGATCTTTACTTGTGCACAAGTTGGCCAATTAAAAAAAGCCTCAAAGCACACACATCATCACCAAACTTCTACACTGCATGATTTAAGGCCAGCACTTCTTAGAAAAAATACTGACTGAAAACCAACTGCACAAAGATTATCCCTTCTCTAAACTTCTCCCTTCAAATGGTTGTCTTCAGTTTTATTGGCTTAACAACATAAAACACTCTTACCAAGAAAACCTATCCAAGGCGTTTACATCTCCCAATACCCTAACAGTTGCCCATCTCAACATCTTTAGGATACAAAAATAGCTATTACCCTGTTTTATGGGCAAGGAACTGAGATGCAGGAAAGAAAGTGCACACCTTGGTGGGAGACATATATCTAGACTCCTTGAAAATTGCTCACAAGCTACTTGACAAGATTGTGAAAGTAGCCTATAGCAGAGCAGGGAAGCAGGTCTCGGAAGGCCAGAGTTGTTATCTCGTTGCTTGTTTGTGAAATTAAATTTTCCAAGCTGTTTCGACTCTTAACACAAATTACTGGGTTCACCTCTATCATTACAGCTGCCACAGATACAGATGATAAGGATTCAGATGCATCATTACCGCAGCGCATAGGCTGTGCCCACACTTCTCACTGCCCTGCCCGGCTCACCTCCCTCTGCCCCGTTCTCCCTGCAGCTTGCCCTTCATGTTTCAGCTGTAGAAATCAACAGGAGCTGTGCAATTCCAGATACATTTCAACACGTTAGTTAATTATACAGGCTGGGGAGGAAAATGAGATGCAGATGACTCACCTTCACTCTTCGTGCAGACTGTAACCTGGACTTTGTTATGCTCCTCAACGAGGTCGTGCAGCTTGGTAGACTGCTGTTGGTGGGAAAGCAATTGCAGTGTTGAAACACCAATACTCAAGTGAAGCAGTAGGTTACACTTCAGAGATCATGCTAACATTATAGAAACTGAGCTCTGCTGAGTGATCTGGGGAGGTTTCACATCACTTGTTAGAGATCAGGATGCAAGTTCATCCAGTTAACCTAGAACAGGCTGTCTTGGGAATATGGACCTAATTTTCTGTTTCCTGCCGATTCATGCTGCTTGATCTCCCTCAGCCTTCAAGGGGCTTTTCCTGCTTCATGGCAGAGTCCATCTCCTTGGCTGCAACACTGCTATCTGCAGATCCTTAGCGGAGGGTTGCTTTGTGCTCAATAGTTCTATCCTTGCTAGGAGACTATCAACAGGACAACAGAGTTGTAAAGACTATCTTTACAAAACTGCCATTGCAGTAAGAAAAACAGAAATTCCAATTTAGCTGTGTCTGTGCTCTGCCAGTTTTTGCAATCTAATTCAGACAATTACATATCCTGAGATAATGATGAAGTCAACTGTCATTGCAAGGCCATCAGAGAGAATGCCTTATCTTGATTTAAAAGTTACAATTGCAAAAAACTAATCCCCAAGTGCAGATTTCTTCACTAGCATTGTTCATGTGAAGATGTCAAGCCAGTTTGAAGAATATCTGGAAGCCCAAACATCGCAATTCTTCCTGCCAAAATTATCAGTCACACAATAAAACCAGCCTTGCCCAAGAAAGGCAAAACACACATATCCATTCCGTGTCCTCTGCAATACCAGGACAGACACCAGTACTTTAAGTACAAAGGTGTGCTCAAAGAGATGTGAGTGCTTGTTCAACACGGCAGTGCTAGTCATCCTACAGACATTAGTCAGAGATACAAAAACGTGATATGCAGCCAACACACCTGTGCTGGCAAACACCCCAGCTCTTCACAAAGCCCTTGCTGAGATCAGCGTGAGGGCTGGAAGGAGGCAGCGTGCCCTTGGCAGGGCAGAGGGTGCTCAGGAGTGCCTCCACAGCACTATGGGCACATACTGCCCCAAGCCCCACCAGCCCGGGGGCTTGGGACTGACACGGGGAATGTGATGTGAGCCTCTAACAGCCCGGGGAAAAGCAGAGTCCATCCAAACAAAAGCCAGCTGCTGGAAGGGAACATTATTTCTTCCTTCTGGGCAGCACTTCACAGAGCAGTTTGCTCTACCACCTTCTCAAGGAACCTTTCAAAGGGCTGAATCTTGCCCTTCCCCAGTAATTCAGTGCAGGAACAATGATTGTAGCAGTGAAGAAGGCACAAGCCATGCCTGGTGCTGAAGTAGCACATGAGCACGACAGGCAGGTCAGTGCACCCCAGAGCTGCCATCCCTTCGCCCTGCTACCACCTCTAATCTCACCACAGTGTCTGCAGGAACTGTAATTCTCAATGCTGTACTCTAACCCTTACATTTTTCCTGAAGATTAACAAAACATTTAACAGAAACCAGGAATCCCATTTGATTTTGCTTTTAAATCTTGACAATGCAGAGGAATGCCATACCTAAAATTCCAGATGCGAGAGACTAAAACATTCCTGCCAGACTCCTGTTCCTACCTCTCTTTCCCATCTGTATTTTCATTCACATAGTTTCTCTTTTTTTCCCTTCTTTCCTTTTTTTCCACCTCTTTTGGCCTTTCTCCATGTGATTTTTGCCTTCCCTGTGCATTTAAAGTGGACTCAGAAATCAAAGAAGTGTTTTCCCAACTCCCAGCAAGAGTGTTCTGTGTTTCCAGCAGGAAGCACCAAGAAGCTCATCTGGCTGCATGAGGATACTCAATGACAGGCAGAGAATGCCTAAAGTTCAGCCTTTGCAATAGAAACTGAAGGTTTCAGGTTTATCACAGGTGAAAGTTTTAGGTCAAAAAGTGAATGAGCTGAGACCGTCAGAAAATTTTTCCAAGCAGCTGTATCCATGACAGAGGTGTTGAACAAATTTGAGAAATAAAAAGTCATGTTTCTTTTTGCTGTTAAGACCTGTCATTTAACAAACCTTAAGAAGAGTGAATCACCACGAAATGACAGTAAGAACCAGAGCTGTGGTATAGTCCACCTTCATAAACCACCTTACATACCCCAGGATCAGTCTACTTTAATTCTTGGGAAGTTCAAGACCCAGGTATGACCCTGTTAACTCTACTAGAGAAATAAATCTGTAGTAATACAGCAGAATACACAGCGATAAGAAATAACCAGAAAGAGCACATAAATAGCTACTTGTGTCTGCAGTAGATGAAATTGCTAGCAGCTGGCAGGCTGTGCAGCAGACTCACCTGTCTGAGGTCATACACAGTTAAACCAACAGAAACGATCGACAGGATGATGATGGCCACTGAATATTCAGTGTAGCCTTGGCTCAGCCACAGTGTGAGGGTGAAGGCTTGGAACACATAGAAAGGGTTTAAAATCTGCAAATGCAAATGTAATGCACGTAAGGGAATGGACATAACACATGTCAGGATAGATGGAGTGTGGGAAGGGGTGAGAACAGCATCCAGGAGTCTTAAACACCAACCTGAAGTGTTGTTTTGCCATCCCAAGGCAGCATTATTTCATGGCTGTTTTAGAGTGTTAATAGCCTCCAGCTCTGAACTTACCAGCTTACACATAGTTCAAGGTGTTAGTATTTAAAAGCTGTTGCTAACCAGTTACTATGCAGCAGCAACTATACTCACAACTTCAAATTAGAGTTAAGGGACTTTAAGTCAGTTGGTTTCCTGCTGTAGCCAGCTAACAAAGGTGACCTTAACATTTCTGATGCTAAGTAATTGCTACACAGGAGACACTACCCAAATGTGGGGGGAGGAGACTGAATTACCATAAAAGTCTTTGATACTTTGTGATTTAAGAAAGTCACTGTGAATACGATATCTATTTGAAAAAATAAAAATAGTAAAGAAGAACTAATGGCCCGTGGGGATGTCAGTAATCAGTCTTAGACTACAGCTAAAATGATGGTTTGATTTCCTCGTACTTCCATACTTTTAGATATTCTAAATTGCATCAGTCTTACAATACCAGTCATCATTCACTTTAATGTGTTATGCTGAAAAAGGCCACCAGCCCCACTGAAGTCTCAGAATATAATTTTGGTTATTGTGTTCCCTAACTAACAACAAAAGAATTTGATGAAGTTTTTCAGAGATTTGCCCACCACTTGGCTTGCCTGACAGAGTGACACACTTCTCTGTAGGACTGGTATAACTAAAATAGCCACTGAAAGAGCTTCTGCATCAAGTCTGGAACTGAAATGAATTATTCATCTGACAAATTTGGTCCCTCAATGAAAATTTAATACTTTCTTCGACATTCACTAGGACAAAGAGACAGACACTAAATCAGGGTGCCAGCCTTCAGACACTGAAGCTGTATCTGGACTGAAATACCTCACGATTATGAGGACCAGTCTGCCTCCAGGCACCACTATTAATATTTCAAACATGAAGCTTCAGTCTTGGATGGAAGTGCAAAGTTCAAATTAAATAAACTTTTTAGAGTGCCACATTGGAGTTATCTTCAAAACCATCTCCAGGGGGCACTGAAAGGTTGGTAACATCAAATCCAAGCAATTTCAGGTGCCCTGGAGCTTTTCATGTATTTTGTAGGGTTTCAAACAGACTGCGCTTAAAGTTCAGACACATGCCAGCTTGGGGTCCCAGCATTCATAGCTCTTTTCCATGTTAAAGACATTCATGTAGCATCCATAATCCACTACAGTAAACACAGATGACATGGCAGTATGCTCTATGCAAAGCCTCTGTTTACAGGTTGGCAAAAATGTATGTCCAGCATTTCTATAAGCAAACTCAGCAATCCACTAGCCATGTCTCTCCTCATATCCACAAGATGTGTTTGTTTTGTCCTCTGTAGAGGAACAGTATTGCAATACATCTTTATTTATGCAGGAAAAAAACTTGTCTTGTGTCTATGTCACAGGAGAAAAAGAAGTTACTAGGCGAACAAGGCAATTATAAAACAGGAATTTTGCAAATATTTTCCTCCATTCTAAAGCACACTCCCAATTTACTCTGCTGTTGAGGCCACAAGCAAACTTGTACAATGCTTTGGACTACATTGGGACTACTAAAACAAGGCTATTAAAGAGGAACAAGTGTACTTTAGTTGTACCAATAAAATTTTCACTGCAGATTGTTGTGAGGGGCCTACATGAAAGGAGAGAATCACTGCTCAGTGATGAGGCAAGATATCCCAGCTCATGGAAGATGTTCAGTCAGGAACATAAAGCCTACAGCAGAGGAAGACATCAGTCCCTCCACTACTGCTCTCCAAGAAGGGACAGAGTCATTATAAGGGAAACACTTAGCTGTTTTAAGTATGCAGCACCAAGCATCCTCTTAGCTTCATGTTCTTTCCTGTAGCTTCTGTCAGGAATGTGTGCTAATAGCCATAAAGGAGGTTCACCAACTTTCCTCTGTGGCTTATGCCTGTGAAGCATCAACCACCCCACCCCAGTGTGCCCAGATAAAGTCTTTGAAACACTTCAAACGTGTCCCACCAAGTTCTAGTTGGACTTACTGACCTCTTTAAAAAGTAACTTCCAGATAGGACGAATTTCAACTTCGATGGCATTAGGCCCACACACCAGCTGCCTGTAGGAAGGTAGAGAAGAGTTCCCCATGTTATAGGTTAGTCACATAGGGTAAAGACCATGTGGAAAACTGTGCACCAAATAACATTAACACTTATCTAAAAAGATAAATCCTGGGGACACCATATGGCTGAGCAGGATCAATAAACTTGTCAAGAAGCTGTTGTATCCAAGAGGACTTTACACAGAGGCAGAATTTTGCTGTTTTCTTGCTGAAAAGATCATCAGTTTGCCCCTAAACCTTGTGATGAGTTTTCCATAAGGCTCTTAAGGAGATGATGGCAAAGGAAGCCAGTCATGGCTTGCTGTGCCCTGAACCCCAGGTGGAATTGGCGGCATTTTCCCCAGACTTGGCCTGGCATCATTGAGAGGATAATGAGCTCAAAAGAGTGTAAGAGATAATGATTTTGCACCTTTCAGAATGCCACCCACACAGTTTGCAGTGCCTTACTACTTAGGTGAGCAAAAAGAAGCTCACATGCATTTGAAAGGAAGAATTAATAGGTCACACTATCACAATTAGCTCATGCATCTACTCGTACGTAGGCTGTACCTGATCTTCTGTTCTTCCCTTGTGAGGCCAGCTCCAAAGTTGTGGTGTATGCTGTGACACGTGTTGCTGTCTTCTAATGATCTAGGACAAGAGGAGAAAGTTCAGACAAGGGAATCCCTTACCACAAAGGGTTTTATAACAGTCTCTTGACACTCACCCAACTTTCTTGAATTCTTTCACAGAAAAGTCCCAAATATAACGGATTTTCTGCACCTGGATAGATCTCACCTGCAAGACCAAATTGCAAAAACTCCTTTTGCCATTCAAGGAAAAACCATCTCACTGTTACAGAAATGCTTCACCATGTTTTAGGAGAAAACTTGAGCTTATGTAACCAGAATTTGCAGGAAGGTGCTGAGAGAGCACCCTTGGGAGCCTCCAAGTGCCTTGACTCCTATTTTCACCCACCTCCTCCCCGCCATCTTTCTTCATTTTATAGATGACTCACCTTTAACTGTTTCTTCATTATGGCTCTGTTTATGACAGAGTCTTTATCAGCTACAAGAGGACCATCTGAATTACTACCCACAGGCAGTGCCAATGTGAACAAATCAATCCAGGTGACCTTCTTCCGGGTGTATCTCTGAAATTCATCCTAGAGAAACAGAGCACCATTCAGTGACAAGCCCTAAATGCTGCCTATGATAATGTTTCCTGACTCTGGGAAGTATATATGGGATTCCCAGAGAACTACAGTACTGTGGCATCATTGCAATCACAGCAAATGTAAGTCTACAGTAACAGGGGCATTGGTATCAGTGTTTTGGTACCAATCAGGAAAGGACTTTGAAGTCAATCTCGCAATCATCTCCATTTGCTTTGGTTCACGCTGCAGAGCGGTTTCAGAGAAGATGAAACTAAACCAGCAGATGTGCTTCAATAGCTACTGGATGGATTTCCAGTCTATGGGATCAGACTAGAAGTAAAAGCTTTCTGAAATACTTCTGGTGGGGACACTAGGTCCTCAGCAACAGCTACTTTGCTCTACAAAACTCCTGCGTTACTTGTTATACATCCCTAGCCAAAAGCAACTCAGCTTTACTGCTATATATGCATTTGTTAGCCTGAATTGTCCCTTAATCAGTTTAGTCTAATGTAATTAGTTACAACGAGCAACAGATTACTCATTTAGTGGTTTTAGTACATTTATTTTAGCAATATCATTGCAATATTGAGCGTTAAGTATCTTAAGCATTTGTTCTGCCAGAATTGGGTTGGGTTTCAATTTACAGTCATGGAGTCTTAGAATATAACTAATTCCCAATTCTGGCTCTCTAAAACCCGTCTCTTAGGCATTCTCCAATAACTTTAAAGCAGAAAGGCTACTAACAGCCACAAATTCTGAAGATGATCTCCCCACTAAAGCCAGTCGGCTGCACCCCATGCACATAAAGGAAGGGAAGAGCAGAGCTGTTTGGTGGAACACATCTGGCAGAGGGCAGCTGCTGGAGCCTGTGGATGGGTGACAGCAACGCCTGACGTCTGCCTGGTGCCCAGCCTTCAGGCAGAGTACCTGTGCTCTTGTTAGTGTAAACATAGTCTTTTACACATTATTTCAAACTCTGCAAATAAAAATGTTTGGTCCTCTGAAGCTTGATTCATCCCTGCCATTCCACTTCCAAAAGTGGAAAATGTTATTAACCTACTACATCACACAAAGACAGATGGGCTGCCCTATCTGTGAAAGGAAGACATTCTGCAAATAACAACGGGCAGGAAGGTTCACCTACTGTTGTTCTGAGCAGAACAATGTCCGCTTCTTCCAAGCTGCAGCGGATGCAGTTTGCCCACACATCCCACTCAGGCTTCCAGTAAAAGAGCAGCAGCAGAGCCCCACAGGACAAGATGTAGCCAGCAATGCACAAGGCCCTCCGCCAGCCTTGGGTTTTGTAGCCAAAAATCTCCTGCACAGCAAAGAGAAAGCATTCTTTGTTAACAAGTTTGACCTTGGTGTTTGTTCATCAGGAAGCACAAGTTCATTGAAAAGAAAGGCTGATGAGTGAAGCCCTCTCTCATAACTGCTCAAGGTCACTGTTGGAAATGAGAGTTTGCTGATTGATAAGACATAGTTAAGAATAGAGCAGAGCTGCTGAAAGGAGGATGCTGCCGGGTTGCTGCTGTCAGAGAAGTGTTCTCACATCAGCTCTACCAGGATTAATGAAGAATTAACTCCAGTCTGGAGGTCTTACCATCAAGACTGCAGCTGACCCAACATGGTAACACTTCTCTCTGCAGTGCTAGCACCAAAGAGCCCTGCCTGCCACCGAGGAGAATGGCTCCATGAGAACTTAGTGCTGAAATCTACCTTGCAGCAGGGGCACAGAATCTGCCTCGGGAAAAGAACACTGCCAAGCCCCAGGCAACTCCTGTCAGGTACCAGGTACCATACCTACTGATGTGTTATCTTCCACCATGTACATCTTATATCTTTCAAGATATACAGAAGGGCTCTTTCTGCTCTGTACACTCTCTTCCTCCAACTTATTCCCCAGGTCATCTGTCAACTTCCCTACTTGCCTTTCATTTTGATAGCCCCATAGTCATCTATTCAGTGATGCTCCATTGTCCGTGAAGGAGATTGTTAAATCCATAGCCTTACTTTTTCCCCTTGAGGAGAACTTTGGATTTTTGTACCCTTTGGTTTGCTTTAAACGTGTCCACAGGCCTAACAATAACTTTAATGCCTGTAGCATAACTAGATCTTTGTCTACATGTTTGGTACTTTCCCAGCTTTGAGTAACCCAGTCTAGCGGGAGGTGTCCCTACCCATGGCAAGGGGGTTGGAACTAGGTTGCCTTTAAGGTCCTTCCAAACCAAGCCATTCTATGGTTCTATGAAAAGAAATTTGGTTTAAGTCTGAGCTGAAAACCTAGAAAAGGAGATTTAATTTGTTGTGTTCACCCACTGCTGTCCATCAGGTCTCTCCATTCCTGCTGCAGCGATCCATTTGTTCACCTGTACAGGGCACTTCCCGCTCACCTGCCAGTTCTCTGCCCTATTCCAAAAGCCCAGCCCAGGTAATCCCTGAGACTTCACCCTAGGGCTGATGGTGAGGGCAGGAGAGCACTTGCACTCAGGAGCAAGCGGAGGAAGCAACAGCATCACAGGCAAGGCTGGCCCATCGCTCCGGCACCAGCAAGGATGCTGCAGGACAGGCCTGTGCAAGGAGCTGCAGGAGCAATCCTGTGCCATCACTGAGGTGAGATACCCCACCCAGACCACAGATAACAAATACCCACCACCCACAGGGCAGGGGGTGCATGAGGCACTTGTCCCTGAGGAGGTATCAAGTGACCCCACAGACATAGGCTGAGGTGGTAAGTAAATGTTCTTGTACAACTACCTGTGACTACACTGAGTTTTTCCAGAATAGCTTGCCAAGTGAAGTACACAATGTGGTGGGATAGTGTGACCTATTGACACGGCTTATGTGGTTGGGAGAAGGCAGAGGGAATGGTGTTTTAAAATATATTGAGAAAAAAAAAAAAGAATAAGAATGAGGAAGTCCCACATCTGAAATATACATCAAAGAAATGCCAGAAGGACAACAAGTGCTTTACAGGATAGAGTTTGCAACAAAGCTCCTTGGAGAGGGTTTGTACAAACAATTGTACTGGTTTAACTTCAAATATCATTTTCAAGTGATTTAAAGGCAGTGGAGTAAGCACCTATTTAGGTTTAAGAGAGCAATTAACTTGATTTATCTGAGCTCTGATCATAATCAACAAACTAAGCTGAAATCAATGCAGCTCAACTGAAATAAAGATAATCATGCAGCCCTTATACCAGGTTAGCAAAATCCATTTCAAACCAGCTCTGTAGCTTTCAGATGTGCAGCCCTGCCACACACAAAATGTTATTCCTTCAGAGGCCACAGAAGTTTAAATCAATAACGAGAAATGGTGTTTTCAGTATGGGAAGACAAACCACAGTGTCTACAAATAAGGAAATTCAAGGAGATTTTCATTTGCTTGCCTTTTCGGAGTGCATTCATGAAAATCCTGCTATGAATGCAGGCCTGGAAAAAAGGGAGCCTGGAATAACAGGAGATGTGTGGGACCCCCAACTCATCCATCACCCCACAGGGATGGGAGAGCAGCTAAATCTGCAGCCAAAGGTGGAGGGAAGGCTGGGGAAGAGCTGTGGGTATGGGGCTGGGCAAGTGCATGGCTAGAAGTTGCCCAGGGAGAGCATCTGGTATTTCTAACATAAACCAAACACGGGCCATTGCCAGCAAGTGGGGCTCTAGCACACAGCTATGTGCCAAATACCACCACTGAGGAACCCAAAAATGCATAAGACCATGGTGGGAGACAATCCATAGGAGTACACTTTACATCTCTAAGAGTGATGGTTTAAACAACAAGTGCAGTGGTGCTGTGAGCTCCTGACATCCAGGGTGCAGGGAAGGTGACCCTTCCCACAGGCTGTGGGACCCCAGCGCAGCCCAGTCGCACCAGGTCCTCACCCCAGTGCTGGTGTGGAGCAAGGCAGGATCCTAACCCTGCTGTTACGGGCAGAAGCCCAAGTCCCCCAGGGCAGAGATGGCCTGGCTGGTGCAGTCACTCCCCGTAGGGCTGACATACGTGGCTGATCAACTGGATGGCTCTGCAGGGGGGAGGTACAAAGGCAGCCTGTGCTCAGGGAATACACACTGGGCATTCACACGGAGCTTAGGAGGAAGCATTGAAACCAGAGCTGAGGGAACCCATGTTCACAGCTGATTTACCCCATGGAGCTCACCTGCGGTAAGAAGGGTTTTCCAAGAAGCGCTGTACCTGGAAGCAAGGCTGCACCAGCAGAAAGAACCACAGGAAGATGCACATGAAAAACACCACTCAGCCTGGGGCAGACATCCTTGCACAAAGCAGGCTTTGCCAGAAGCAGCCAGGGCAGAGCCAGGGCTCTTCTCTGCCAGCAGGGTTGCATCCACAGGCTGGATTTGGCAAGAGAAGTTTCTCCTGGAAGTGGGTGCAGCTCATCCGGGGAACACAGGCTCCCAACTAAAAAGCTGCTTGTGGCAACAGCCTCACTCCACCCATCCATCCTGGCCCTCCATCCTCATCAGGGAGTTGGCATCCCCATTGCTTCTTGTGCAAGCAGAGGCAGGTCTTGAGGGCCTTACCCACACATCAGCTAGCGACCCCCTGAAGAACACTGTAGCAATCAGCATGACACAGGTGATCACTAGCTCACTCCTTACCTCCCACAGCACATTTGTCATTTTGTGCTGGATCCAGACTGCTGCAACTGGCCCAAGCTCCCCAGTCTGAAACAAGCTCACAGGACAAGCAGTCAAATCCCAGCAGAAATTGACTGAAGGCAACCAGAGGAGCTGCTGCCCCACCACTATTAGTGGCCCTGCAAGCAATCCTGATACAGAGGTGCAGGTGTGCTCTGCAGGGCAGGATCTCTCCCACCTGTGCATGCCCCGAGCAGCTGCATCCCCGTGATGGAGGCACTCCCTCAGTCCCCAGGGCTGGGGAAACAGTGACACTGGAGATGCTGGGAAGCACCTCCTAGTAGCCTCAGCTTGCTGAGGACAGAGACTCCTCTCTTGGAGTGTGCTGCTGTGCTTCCAGTTCATGCAGCACATATATATATATCTACCATATATACAGGAGTGGCAGGACTATATTTTACCCCTGTGTGGTGGCATCTACCTCTGTGCCCACTCTGTGCACTGGAAATATCTGGGTTCCAGTTGTTCCCTGAACACAAAGCTAGAGGAGAAAGTCTTACTCCCACCCTCACCAGACTCTGTGTAATCACTCCATGTTAGCAGGTAAAAGAAGAGTTCCCAACTCATTGTGTTTGCAAAGCACTCACTTAGAGCAGCCCTTCCAGGCTGCTGCACATAATCAATAATCAAACACAATCAAAGACAGTAGATTCTATTAACAGTAATAAAAAACCCTTGTAAGAACAGAGCAGTTCCATAAAAGCTGCTGTAAAAGACTGAGAAACAAGGGATTCCTGCCATGACAGCTGCAATAGACTTTGGTCATCTGCCCAATCTTCCTAGACCTGGTAAGTAGCAAAGACCCTTACATTTCAGGAGAAGTGATTTAATAAGTACTTCAGATAATTGTCCAGGATAAAACTAATTTGTAGGCACTTTCCCTATGACTTGCTTTCTTACACATGATGACCCAGTAAGGGAAAGAGTACCCATTAGTAGAGATCCTCACAATTAGGATGGAAAAGACAATGGAACAAACAGTAGGGAAAGGGACACTGCTCCCTGGCCATATGACTTCTGGTGAGCAAAGAGTTCTCTTCCATGTTTCGTGCCTCCAGACTGTTCCTTACTTAGCTCTTACTTTGCAAAAATCCAAGTCAGCAAGGACTGATCCAGGGTTTTGCCTTTATCAAGGTTATGTTGAAGAGACAGTACTCAAATAGGGAGTGAAGATGAAGAAGATGCGGAGGCATATCCAAAATGGGCATGTGGGAAGAGAGGCACACAAGAAAATTAAAACCCAGCACTGTCCTCCACTCCTTACCAGTTCGTTTTCTTCATCTTTGTTGAGGAGCACACGATGATCCTTCCAAAGCTTCTCCTCCATCTGATCACTTTATTTTCACAATGTTGTTGCTGGTGGGGTCGAGCAATGTTCAATGAAGTTACTGACTTGAAGTCAGGCCAGTGTTAAAGTCAGCTCTCACCACGGCCCTGTCTGCTGCCTCACTGTGCACATGCTTTTTATAAGGCTCCCAGGAGAGGGAGGAAAATCCACTCTCACGTGTAAAGCCCTTATGTAAGACTGGGTTTTTCTGCCTCCTAGCTTCACTGTGCTCACTGGGGTGGGACTGGCTGGAGCAGAGCTCTGGTGGCCAAGGGAGGGAAGGCAACTGCCACGCTGTGCCAGGGACATGGCTCTGCACAGGGCTCATAGGGACATTGTCCAGGAGAAGGGTGGGAGAGCGTCACAGCCCTGTGCAGAGCTGACCCTAGGGCAGCCACGTTAGTGCCAGGGACCACCTCCAGCGTGTCAGAAAGAAGCATCTGCTCTGGGGACATCACACTGTCCAAGCCTGGGCTTGGTTTCAGTGCAGTGAAGGTGCATGCTGCAGCAGTGGTTTTCAGGTGTGGATCTGGTCTGAAATTTCCCACTGGCTCTGGGCATTGCCTCAAACACCAGCTTTGGTTCAAATTTTGCCTGAGTTACAAGGAAAGAGCAAAGGGGCCGGATGCCTCCTTTGGAGAAGCCCAGCTGGCCAACAGAGGGCTCTTGAAGAGCATGCAGGATGAATCCCTGCAAGGGAGGGACAGATGGGGGCTCCAACTAGTCCCCCTGGCAGGGATGGCAGCAGCAGGCAGGCTTGGGAGCCCCACTGTACATCTTCCAGTCTCTCATGTCCCCAGCTCTCTGTGTTGTCTGACACATTTTTCAGGCATTAACCCGAAATTTCTCTGTCTCCCTCCATTCTCTTTCTGTCACAAAGTCTGAAAACAACCATTTATCCAGGCAGGAAAAATGTGCTGTGTTATTGTCCTGGAATAAAGTACATGTTTGTGTGAATAAAGACAATGGCTCCAAGTTTGCTCAGCCACTTTTTGGCTCAGCCACAGGGAAGTAATTCTCTGTCACTGTTGAGACCAGGGGACTTAAACTCCATAAAGAGACGCAGTCTTTGCATACAGGGTATTTCTCCAGTGACGGCAAATCAGGAATTCTTCAAAATTCTCCTTCCCCAAGGTGGCCCTTATGCCAAGTCCAGCTGTGTCCTTTGTGGATGTTCTTGGGGCAGAAGGCTTCTACACACAGCGATAAAGTGCGACCCACCATAAGCAGGTAATTGCCTACGACCAGCCAATGCCTCTTGTAACTCTCCAGGAGAAGGAAACCCAAGAGAGGTATCATTAGTTGGGTGGTGTTACTAGTTCTCTCTATTTACATCATCCAGGGTGAGGTGTGTTTCATTTACAGGAATACGACCTCCAGTCTCTGGACTGAAGTCACAACAGTTTCCCTGTGTGGGGTAGCAGGATGCCCCCGACGACCACCACAGCCTGTGCTTGCAAAGTGCTTCCCAAGCTGCGGGACATCTCCAGCCCCACTCCACCAAGCTGTGGAGCCAGCACCTGAAGAGGCAAAAGAGAAGGACTCAGAAAATTTCAGGCCAGTCAACCCAACTTGAATACACAGAGGGATGTGAGAGAAAATTCTTAAGCAGTCAGTTTGTAAGTACCTAGGGGATAATAAAGTGATAAGAAGCAACTAATGTGGATCTGTCAGGGGAAGATCCTATCAAACCAATCTCATTTCCTTCCTGACAGGAAGATGCTCCAGGGAACAAGAGGGAAACAGATAATGTGGCACATTTAGGCTTTTGACAGAGCTTCCTATGAGATATGAAGGTACTGGGAAATAGGATTCTTTTATGATGAGCTGAAAGGTTGAACCCTAACTAGGTGTCAGTGGTTCACTGTCCATCCAGAGGGATACAAAATGTTCATGTTTTTGTTAGCAGCTTGGATAACAGGATGGAGAAGACAACTGAAAGGTATTCATGACACTGAGCTGATGGAGGCATCTGCTTTAGAGGAAAGAAACAATGCAGCACGATTTTGGATGTTGACCAAATAGTCTCAAACGACCATATGAAATTCAGTAAAATGCTGCACTGAGTAGCTGGAGGAAACAAGTACAAAATGAGGAGGCAGTGGCCAGGCGGGTGTATGACAGAGAAGGAGATATAGCAAACTGCAGGTTGAGTTTCCTTTTGCCAAAAATGTGACTGTCATTCTGAGCCACAGTACCAAGAGGCTGGTGAGATCTGTAAGATGGGAGGAAACAATTCCTCTTGACTTGCTATTAGCAAGTCCTCAGCTGGAGTTCAGGCACTGGGAAGGTGCAACCTAAATGGCTACAGTCCAAATGACAAGGAGCTGAGAAGTCTGGAAAACATGACCCATGAGGAAAAGTTGAATAATTGAGTTTATTTAAACTAGAAAAGAGAAGGTTGCAGGGAAACAGAATAACTCTTACAATACACAGAAAAAGACTGTAAATTATTTTTTTCCTCCTATTCTTATTAGACACAAGGAGAAGTCAAACTAATTTCTTGTTAGATTAAACAATTAGATTTTCAGAGTTAGTTTAGATATTGAGGAAGATTTTCTAACTGAAAAAACAGTAAAATACTCAAAGAGGCTACCTAGGACAGGAGGAAATCTCCTACGATAGAAGACTTTAAGGAAAAGCAGGACATAATTTGAAGGATGATCTAAGGATGATCTAGGTAGAACTTGGTCAGAGCAGGGAGATGGACAAAATAACCACGTCAGATCCCCACTAGCCTCACACTCCTGCGATTTCTGTGAAATCCCTGTCCAAGCTCAGTAAAGCACAGCCCAGACCTTAATCGCAGTGGGGCAATGGTTCTCTGTGAATTCAGGTTCAGGTAACCTTATTTAGCAGGATCATGCCATTTACTCCTGCGACCAACCAGTCTGCAACGAGACCTGCACAAGTGTTTGTCGGAACCTACATTTCTCCGGTCCCACCTGTATTTTTTCTTGTTAATTTCTGCTGGTTTTGTGTTTCCCCCGATGTTCCCATCATCCTGCCCTCCTCTCACTCCTTCCCTGGGCTCTGTTCAGATTTATTCCCACCACTGGTGAATGTCTGATACCAAGTTACAAAATAAACTTAGCTCTATTGAACAGCTGAACAAAGCTCTTGAAAAGCAAAGGCATGCTCGATTTCAAACCCTTTGTCCCAGTGCCCAATGGCTATCAATTGCCTCCTGGATCTCTTACCCTGAATGCCCTTGCTTTACCTCTACCTGCCATGTCCCAGCCATCGCACAGCCTGGGTTAACTAAGTGCAGTCCTACCAGATGTCTGAGATGACTGACATTTTTAGAGCTTTAAACAGACCACAGGCTTAGTGACTGCATTCTTCACCTCATTAGCAGGCAGGGGAGCCAAGAAGGCAAGTTTACTTAGAAGTCACCCAGGTTTGTCCTGATCTCTAGAGAAGTGCAGCTGAGACATGTTGTTGGTAAGCACAGTGAACTTTCTAGTAACAGCCGAAATGATTCAAACACTTGCTGGGTATCTACTGGCACTGTGTGTGGTTCAGGTATCAGAGGTGTTACACCTGTACCACCACAACACCTCTCTGTGCACTAACCCAGCATCCTGGAGAGGACAGTGGGTCAGTCCACGGAGGACACTGCTCTTACAGAGCCAGATCCCTCCAGCACTAGGCTTATCTCATCCCCAGCAAGCTCAGGAGAAGCGTGCTGCTCTGTACAGTACCCCCTTCAGCTGTGCATGTGCGGGGAAGAAAGAGCTGGGCAATTGCTCTAAAACATGTCACCTGCCAGCAAAGCAAACGAAACATTAGGACCTTCATGCAGATGAGCTGAAAGTTGACAGGGGGCAGGGCATGGTGATTTGTCTTGGGGAAAATCAATGGATAAAGGCATCTCAGAGTCGCTGATGGCTCCTGGTCCCTTCCCCCAGGTTTGTTCACCTGGCACAAGCACTCACTGCTCTGAGCCTCTCAGCTTACTAGGACAAAGTGTTTTGGCACTCTCCACAAGAGAACAATCAAGATAAACCTGAATCACAGCCCTCCCGAGAGCCTTTGTCTTCCCCTTTCCATAGCACAGCCCAGGCAAAGCCTTCAGTGTGAGCGTGCAACCTCAGGGCTGTGTGTTATCCAGAGAAACGTGGTGGGACACGTCCAAGGCAGCATCACTGAGGGGTTTCTCAAGGAGATCTGGGCATTTTGTGTGTGATTGCTGCAGCTGGAGCCAAAACACACGCTGCCTTGCCTGGGTACCTTGACTGTATATTGCTACGAGCTATCTTACCTATGTACCTCACCTGGCCACCTCCCGACTGAGGCGCAGGGGAGAGCCTAGGGTGGGGAAGGCAGCTTGGGTCTGACGGATCTGTGCCTTGGCTTTCGCAGGCACTGAGGACGTGTGGCGGAGTCCGGTATTCCAGAGAGCAAGAGGAGGGCAGCGAGGGTAAGGTGAGAGCCCTGGAGAGCTTGTCCAGAGCTCCGCCTTTGCCACCCTGCCCCTGAGATGCCAGGCAAGGCCTCTGATTTTGCACAGGGGGGTTAAGCCAAGAGGCGTTTGCGGCCTTCCCCTCTGGCCAAACCAGAAGGCTGAGTCCCCACCTTCGCTGGACTGCTATGGAGAGGAAGCCCCTCCAGAGGGCAATGCAAACCTCTTCAGTTCAACTCTAGCTTTGAACAGCTGCTGGAGACACACGGCTCCAGTCCCTCTTCAGCTGCTTAGTCAGGAACGGGGGATCTTGGCAGATTCTGAGTGGGGCAAATGTGGAGGGCAAAGAGCTCCCTGCCCAGAGCCGCGCAGCAGGAGGAGGCACAGAGGGACAGGAGAGGGACATGCTGGGGCTGCCTCCCTTTTTCATCCTCTCACTTTTCACAATTTGAACTCTCCTCCTTTATTGGTGCACAGCGTGTGCCACCCTACTGCTCTTCAGGTCCTTTTCCTTTTTTGTGAACTTAATAAAGCTCTGTTTTTGCTCAGGTACCAGATGTCCATTCAGCTGTAAGGAAATGGGAAGCTGTAGCCATGCCAAAAGGTTTTTTTGATGTGTAAAGAAACCAGCAGGTAATCTGCAGAGAGCAGTAAAGAGGCACCCTCTGTCCTCAGAGAAGCAGAAAGAGTTTTATAATTAAATTTATATTTTTTTCAGCAAATAAGTCTGGCTGTATTCAGTGTAACGCATACAGTTAATCAGACACAACATGGTCCACACAAATGAGCAAGCTCCCCTCCCTTGAAGTTTAAGAGGCAGCAGCAACAAGTGTTTAGTATCTCTGGTATGAAACACCACCATATATTCTTCAGTGTTCCCAGCCCACACCACAGACCACGTGCTGGTAATCTGCCACTGGTTGCAGCTGCCCTCCAGGGCAGAGGGGTGACATCCCTCATTTCTGTTCTATTCCTGGTGATGTTCTCCGTTTCTCTTGAGGACAAATAGACTGGTCCAGATGAATGTCCATCTTGCTTAGAGCCTTGAACTCAAACCATAGGCTGGCGTGTCCACATTCCTGCTCTACAGTCTGTATCAAAAGGATGGGATGCTCCCGTATGACTTGTGCTCTGAAAGGCTGTAAAGATTTAACAGGAGCAGGAGCAGAACATCATGAGAGGCAGCTTAAGGCTCTCATTTCAGACAGCAGTGAGCGGGCACTGAGCTCTGTGTAAGGGTGACCACAAGGAGGAACGGAGTGGCAGGCTGGAGGTTCAGCACAAGGAACAGAAGGCAGCTGCCAGTGCAGTTCCTGTGATCTCTGCAGAGCTCTGCTGCTTTACAGCAACAGGCAGTTCTGCTCAGAGTAGTGTTGGACGCTGGCTGGCATGTGCATGGTGATCACATCCAGTAGTAAAACTTTGTTCATTGAAGAATGGCTGAAGGGGCATTGCTGGTTTTCATGGCTTGGAGCTACTGAAGCAAAATTTACCTGGTCTTGGGTGGGGTGAGAGACAGGAGTAAGACTTAAATGAAATGTGTCTCCTGTTCTCTGAACCACTTCCCAGGTCCAAAAGCACTTCTTCCAGAAGCTCCCAAGTAACCTGTAGGTTCAGGAGAAAGCCTGTTATGATCTCCTGATGTCTTCTGTCTCTCTCCAGCCTCACTCTCTTCTTGGAATAGGATGCTCCTTTACCTGGATTGATCTACAATGTCAGCTAGGAGAAAGGCTAGGACAATTACACAATAAAGTGGGAGGCTTTTTTTCTAACCCTGTCTGCTAATCATCTAGGAAGTACCATAGAGATTTACTAATTAGATTTAAACAAGATATATCGATGGATCTTTCTTCACTCCCTTTTACCTAAAGTGACCTATAGTGAGTAATCCAAGCTATATCAGTGACAAGCACCGTGATCACCGGCCGTAAGGGACACTGTAAAAACAGGACACTCCTGAGCAGAGACAAATACGCTTTGTATTTCAGACACACATGACATTGAGTTACTTTCTTAGAAAAGGAATCATGTCCCCATTGCAGATAGCCAACCAGGAAGCAAATTTACACACCGTGGCTTGATTGATGGTGTTTGAATGCTGCCAACCCTCATACGCATTTGACAATTACCCCCCAGTGCACAGAATCACTGCGCAGCGCAGCGTGACCCTCCCAGCTCGGAGGCTGCGTCTGCCCACCAACTAGGCAAAGGTTGTAGAGGGGTTAAGCACTGTCTGGGGGGAGATGTTAGTGCAGAACGCTCCAGGTCTATTTTTCCAACACGAGGACTTGAGAAGCCATAAGAGCAAGTAATGAGTTTTCTAAAACCACTTGTTGACACCAGATACCTGCAATATACGATAACTGAATTCTCTGTTTCCTTTCCTTGAACTGAGTGGTCTAGGTCCCAGCTATTTGTACTTTCCTTTCCTGGTTGATCCTTGGCAGTTAGTTTGTCTCTGCAGCCTTCTCTGTAACATTCCTGAAGAGCTGTGTTGTGCATCATGTTCCTCAGACAAAAGGTGCTATGTGCATATAAAGCAGGTATGTCTTGTAAAACAGAGCTATGGATGTCTACCTGGACTTCTGTAAGGCCTTTGACACAGTCCCCCACAACATCCTTCCCTCTAAATTGGATTTGATTGGGTGGACTATTTGGTGGATGAGGAATTGGTTGGATGGTTGCATCCAGAGGGTAGTGATCAATGGCTCAATGTCCAGATGGAAATCGGTGACATGTGGTGTCCCTTAGGAGTCCATATCGGGACCAGTATTGCTTAATATCGTCATCACAACATAGACAGTGGGACAGAGTGCACCCTCAGCAAGTTTGCAGATAGATAGCACCAAGCTGAGTGCTGTAGCTGACACATCTGAGGGACAGGATGTCATCCAGAGGGACTGGGACAAGATTGAGAAGTGGCCCCATGTGAACCTCATGAGGTTCAACAAGGCCACATGTCAGGTCCTACACCTGGGTCAGGCAATCCCGGTATCAATACAGGCTGGGGGATGAAGGGATTGGCAGCATCCCTGCCAAGAAGGACTTGGGGCTGTTGGTGGAAGAAAAGCTGGACATGAGCTGACAATGTGCACTCACAGCCCAGAAGGCCAACCATATACTGGCCTGCATCCAAAGAAGCGTGGCCAGCAGGTCTAGGGAGGCGATTCTGCCTCTCTACTCTGATCTGCTGAGACCCCACCTGGAATAATGCATCCAGCTCTGGAGTTCTCAGCACAGGAAGGACATGGACCTGCTGAAGGAGGTCCAGAGGAGGGCCAGAAAAATGATCAGAGGGCTGGAGCACCTCTGCTGTGAGGACAGGCTGAGAGAGTTGGAGTTGTTCAGCCTGGAAAAGAGAAAGCTCCAGGGAGACCTTATTGCAGCCTTTCAGTGCTTCAAAGGGGGCCTACAGGAAAGATGGAGACAAACTTTTAAGCAGACCCTATTGTGACAGGACAAGGGGTAATGGCTTTAAACTAAAAGAGGGTAGATTTAGACTAGGTAAGGAAGACATTTTTTACAATGATGGTGGTTAAACACTGGAACAGGTTGCCCAGAGAGGTGGTTAATGCTCCATCCCTGGAAACATTGAAGGTCAGGTTGGACAGGGCCCTGAGCTACCTGATCGAGTTGAAGATGTCCCTGCTTATTGCAGGGGGATTGGACAGGATGACCTTTAAAGGTTCCTTCCAACCCAAACTATTCCATGATGCTGTGATTGTTAATAGTGTGTACACCTACAGCTCTGACAGGCGAAGGTCTGCATCTTTCAAATGGAGCTTTGTTCCTCAGTTGGTGGTGTGGGCTGCCAAGCAGGCTGAGCTCTAGAGTGTTGACGAGTAGACAAAAACTGTGATGACTGTAGCAAGATAAACAAGTCATAAAAAAATGGGAAGGACGAAAACAAAAGTTATTTTCTTCTTTCATTAACTAGGACAAATGTATTTCAAAAGGAAAATCAAATTTTGAAAAGAGCTGTGCAGAGTGGCTGCACGGCTCAGTGGGTTGGCTGCGCTCCAGGGAGCCTGCCCCTTTGATTTAGCTGTAGAAATCTAACCAGGATGGACAGTGTCTGCTGGCAAAGATCACTGAGGATCTGTCCAACTGGTGTCCACTGCCAGTCACAAAAGGAGAAAGGGAGCCTGGAGCTTCAGTCCTCCGGGGGATTCCTCAGCTGTGACTGGAAAGCTTGGGCTGCAGACAGGGACTGTGGAAGTCACATCCAGGGCTGTCGATCTGTCTCTGTCCTTATGCAGCCTCAGAATTTGCATAACGCTTTTGCGATGTTCCTACAAATCAACTCTTTTCATTAAGTGGTGTAAGTTGTACTTGTGTTTCTCTACGGCTCGGTCAGCGGTACAAGCTGGGAGCGCTGAGCAGCAAGTTCAAACACTCAGACAGAACCCAGCACCTACACTACACCTGCCTCTTGTGTGCGCAGCAAGTGAGGACGGGCAGAAGGAGCACGGAACAGACCACGGATGGGACGATGCCTGTTACTGCTTATGCCCTCCTGGCTTCCAGAAGTTTAAAATTCTTTCAAGTTAGAGACACCCTCAACCTGAAAAATGCAGATGTGAATCCTGAACATGCCTGAAGCTTTTATTTCTGCCTATTCCTCATCCTGACCCTAAACACATTCCCAGTGCAAGTTTGAGGGGACAGCCCAGCACTGGGATGTGAAGTGGGACCTCTGATATTCCACCAAAGGTGAGGGAGCGGAGCACAGGGGCTTGACGTGTGCATATGAGCTGGTTTCTGCAGCAAGGATGTGCGTAACACATGGCTTGCCTCCCAACGGCCAGAGTTCTAAGAGGTTCAAGGCAGCTGGGTCACTGCAGAGCTCTGCCCATTGGGCTGTGGCTGACACCACTGAGGGGAGATGATAACATGTGCCCCAGTACGGCTGGAGACACTGGACTTGCTCAGGAAGATGGAACCCAACTGACATCTGAAAGAGCAGCAGCGGTCAAACACCACCGAGCCTCCGAATTCTGCTCTCTCACAGGTAAGGCTGTATTTCAGCAGCAGATGAGCAGGTCTTTTATCTCGTTGACCCACAGGTTTGCCACGAGCTGATACTTTTATAACATCAATTGTGACATAAACATAAATGACATGTCTGGTCTGCAACGCTACTGCAGCTGCCAGGTTATCACACGCAGCATATTTCTTGTGCCCGGGAGTTCATAAAAAGGACAGTGAGTTTTGTCCCCAAGGGAAATGTTGCTGTATCTCAAACAGCGGGTGGCAGGAATAGCTCCACTGACCTGCTCTTTTGGGGTCCCCTTAAGCTGCAAAGAGCGCACACAGCATCTAACCTTCACTTCCCAATGGACTTTGCTGCAAACTGGGAATTCTTCCTAACTTCGGAGACACTTTAATGAATAAATGTGAACCATTTCTGGTTTGTGTCAAGTTGCAAGGCTTTGTGGCAGGTATTTACTGTTGGGTAAACTACAGTAGGCAGGAAGGCATTTACTCCATTTGCTTATATCAAACTTGGTTAAAATGGGGAAAAAACTGCTTCGAGTCAAGTAAATGTTTTATTCAAGTTGAAACATTTTTTGTTTTGTTTTTTTTCTTTTTAGAAAAATAGTATTAGTTATTTTTTGATTCAAGCTAAATTCTTTTCAAACACTGTGCTAAATTCTTTTCAAACACTTTTCAAACGCTGTGTCGTGTTGAATTAAAACAATCCATAATCTCTTCTGATTTGCTATTTGTTTTCCAGAGCGACTTTTCACTCTAAAAAACCAAGGGCATCTTTACATGAGTCCAAATCTACCTGATTCCCTGGGTTTCTGCGGAAAGGCAAGAGTGCTTTAGCATTTCCTAGCTTTGAAGTGCTCCCAAAGTGCTCCTCAGCCCCACCCAGGTAAAGCATGGGCAAGCTCCAGCTGCGAAAAACAATTTGTGCAGCTCAGAGGGGACAACTCCCCTGCACACCTTATCTAAAGAAGGAAGTGTTCTTCTGAAACCTTCCTACTGATACCTTGTTGTTTCACCCAGCTGGGGACAGAGACTGCAAAATAGGGTGAGCAGGAAGTCAGCCCAGCATCAGAGGGCTAAGAGAGTATGTGCTGGTAGAAGCTGCTTTTTTTGAGTAGGTAAAACCTGCAGAAACGTGCAGTGCTGTTGCATTTATGTACGGAAGCAGCAGCACAGCAGAGTGAGTAAAAGTCACCATCAAAGGTGACACGAGTCGATGAATGACATGTGGTGTGTAGCATGTGCAATTACGGTTGGAAACCAGAGCCAAAATCTCAGATGGTTCAACTTAAAAGCATGCCTCAGAATTTAATAAAATACTTCTGAGACCTAATTGGCTCCTGTCTTTTAATTCAGGGCTTAGGCCCTTGGCAGTAGTAACCCGTTCAATATCTGCTCCTTTTGCCACTGGGAAACCAGGAGCTGATGCCAGGAAGCAGCCCAGCCATGAAGCAGCCACTCCAGTAGAGCAAGCTCACACCACAGGGGACAGCACGTCCCTGTAGACCCACAGAATGAGATCGTAATTTGCAATTATCGTGTGTTTCATTATACCTTTTTAAAATGGATATCCCAAACAAATACCTACCTCAAAAAAGAACTGTTAAAACAATGAAATCTTGTTCCACTATAGGTCAACAGATTTTTTCACCCAGAAAATGCAAGTACCAGGTGTTTTAAACTGAGAAGAGGGCAAACAGGTTGCCTGGTAGCGGTGAGCTCACAACAGAGCTCTGTGTTGTTGCCATCACTGGAAAAGCACAACGGCACCAGGAGCAGATGCTTCTAGAAGGCTTTGGCTATTTGCAGCTCCTTCCAGCTGCAGAAATCCAAGTATTACCAGAAGGGTAAAAAACCCTAACAAATGCCAGACATCAGGTAGAAGTATCTGAAACCCCAGGAGCTACAGGAATCCTAGGACCTGCCTATGTTAAGCCGCCTCTATCAGGAGTAAGTTCTACTTGTTTTCTCAAAGGGGATCTCCCCAGAGGAGTGCTGGTGTCTGAATTATCTACTTCTCATCTGGAGAAGCCCCCACCTTTATGGATTGCATAATGCAGTTCAAGAGAGGGATGCAGCAATGAGGCATTTCAACCATGAATAGTTTGCCAATATTCAGCAAGCTGTTCCATTTACAGCTAGCAGCTATTCATACATGGGCAAGGGGACAGGAGAAACACTGCTGTGGCTTTACGCTACTACAGCCAGCTTTTCTGCTTTCAGTTAATTTAAAAATAACCCTTAGAATGGGGGAGCATGATGGGTTGGTCCTTCCTCTTTTCTTATGTCTCTGAGATAGTCCTTCTGCAGCCAACTGCAACTGTCCTGGACATGTGTCCTCTGCAGTTTCCTTCAGAGTGCATCCTCATTGCTGTCAAATGTTGGATTGCTATGGCCTCCCATATTTCCCTCTACTGATATCGTCACAGAATCTGAGAAGAAGGTTTCATTCAGAGGTGGCCAGGCTGAGTCCTGCTCTAACACTCGCTGCAGTCTCTTGTACTGGCTCTTTGAGTGGTACCGGAAGGTCTTCTTCAGCAGTATCCATAAGGGTCTGTTCTCAATGACAGCTTCCTGTAAAAGCAAGAGTAAAAGGAACATTGTGGAGTACCTGGACAGTTTTCCCTCTTCATCCACAAGAAATGCATGGGGCAAGTAGTGGAGACCCAGATCTCCCACCCTGCTCCACTCTTCCACATCCCTTAAGTAGCGCTTTACTGACCACTTCTCACACCAGCTCCACCAGCGCTCTGTACCAGAAAACTGAGACCAGCTGCTTCTGGCAGTCTTCAGGATCTGAGTAGGAAACACCAAAGACTGCCCAGATTTCTCTAGCCTGGGGCAGGACCTGATACATTCCACTCACCAAAGGAAAGAAAAGGTGGCTGGGCTTTGCATTCCCCTATATCTGATCACTCAGGTGTGGGGCTTTGAGGAAAGAGAGTAAGGGTGAGGTAGCAGCAATGGCTCCTATTTTAATAGATATTTCCAGGCTGGGCTGAGGAGGGAGAAAGAGTGAGGTCTGACCCTTTCATCTCTCCAATTAGTGCTGACAGGTACATTCAGTGAAGCATGCTCACCTCGACAAGGAAGGACACAGCAAGTGTGACTGCAAGCATTATCACCATGGAGATCCGCCACGTGGTAGGGGTGCAAACAAGCTGGGAAAAAAGCAGGAGAAGCTGTTCAACAACATGTGCATGTACTAGACAGGGGTAGGAGCTTGTATCGTAGAATCATAGCATCTTTTAGGTAGGAAAACACCCTTAAGATCATCGAGTCCAACTGTGAACCTAACACTGCCAACTCCACCACTAAACCATGTCCCTAAGCACATGTCTACCTGTCTTTTAAATACCTTCAGGGATGGGGACTCAGCCACTTCGGTGGGCAGCCAGTTCCAGTGCTTGATAACTCTTTCAGTGAAGAAATTCTTCCAATATCCAATCAAAACCTGCCCTGGTGCAACTTGAGGCCATTTCCTCCTGTCCTATCACTTGCTACTTGAGAAAAGAGACCAACCTCCACCTTGCTACAACCTCCTTTCAGGTAGTTGTAGAGAGTGATAAGGTCTTGTCTCAGCCTCCTTCTTTCCAGACTGTACAACCCCAGCTCCCTCAGACACTCCTCACAGGACTTGTTCTCTAGACCCCTAACCAGCTTTGTGGCATCAAAAGCCAGAATCCCACACTGGCTGTACACTGCTGATGAGCCAATATAGCTACTTGTCTTAAGGAATTACTGATAAAGATGCATTTAAGCTTACGCTGCAGCAGAGAAAACTCTACTTAAGAACTGCAACAGGAAATCTAAATGTTTCCTTTCTTTCTAATATAGGAAATAGTTCAAAGTTTGACTATTTCAGCTCCAAACCCAGCACTGGATTTCTGGCTCTTGCTCAACTTATTCTGGAGATGCAGCTCAGATCCAAAATTTGGATCAGCAGTTTCTCCAGTGCTAGGCTATTACAGAATTTCTTATCACCACTCCTCCCTTTTCTCTTCTCAGCAAATCCAGTGTATTCCCTCCAGACTGCCTGGGAGTTTTGCAGTTCTCCCCAAAGGCATTTTAGCCCCTCACAGCTGCAGTGCTGACAATGTCCTGTGTCACAACAGTCCACCACAGGACTAAGACTTGCTTTAAAGTGCCATCTCGTGGCAGATTCTTTAACTGGGTCTGCCCACTGAGCTGCTGCTCTGGAAACAGTTACACTGTGAGACAGCTTTAGCTAAGCTGCTCGGCCTTCAAAATCCAGGTCCATTCCCCTTTTCTGTGTTTCTCTTTCCATGTTTCATTATTTCCATTGCTAAATCCACTTGCTAACTGTCACGCAAAGATACAGGGCTGGAAGCAGCATCTTATTCAATATTTGTTCTCCAAAGCCAGGACACTTCATCTTTCTGATGAGAAATGTACTGAAAAAATAGCTGTGCGTCGCTGTTGTTGTGTTCTGTGACTCCTACTACAAAGCAGTGAGAGTGTCACAGTGGAGGAGGTTAACACCTCCCAGCCTCAACATACTAATTGCCAGGTCCACTGACAACCCTGTCCTACGGCTGATATAGATCTTATCCCTCTCTTGCATTTCCTCTAAGATGGATTTGCACAAGGCAACTCCCAGCTTGCATTCTGCCAGACTAAATAAGCCAAGCCCTATTAGTATTTATTAATCAAGGACCAAGACAGATGTTCTATTGCCCTGACAGCCCCACTAGTCTTTCTCTACCAACTGTTGTAAACCCAAATGCTGCTTTAGGAAAATGAGGGCTGTCTGAAATTTAAACAGGGAGCCTGAAAATATTGGGGACTGAGAACTGAGAGATGCTCTGAGTGTGAACTGTCAGATCTTCTTTGCGAGAGGATCTGTGTGCAGAGCAGCACAGCCTGAGAAACACAAGTGTATGGTGCTTTAGCTTAAACTTGCAGGCCCCTTTCTTCTACTGGCTTCACAACTATCAAGCCATCAACACATCAAGCATGGTAAGCTTAGTGATGTCATGGACAATGCACTGAAACAATCAGACTTGTGGAGCTGTCCAGATGTAAGAATGCACAGATCTTAGTTTGGAGCTACTGTATCTCAGAAGGTTCTGCAATTCCATCATCTAAAATCCATCTCTTTAAATTTGATTTGTTTTTAGAGGTGTCATGCAAAAGTCTGTGCCTTTTGTTAAAACAATCCCACTTATGATAGGCCTGGCAGTGGGAAGAAAACCCACCCACAGCAACAATACTCACATCCATCTTAGAGTAGAGATCATCAATATCAGCAAACACCAAGAAGAGGCAAACGCCCAGCTGCACTATGAGCACCAGGATGAACACATCTGAAGGGAAAAGAACAAGCACATAAAACCACACATTTATGAGCAATCTCAACTGCTTGCCTTTACTACAGAAGATTGTTATCATTTTCTGGGTCGAAGAGCCAAAAAAAATGCATAAGATAGGAAGGCACTTTCAGCACAAAAAAAAAGAACATAGTAAAATCTCAGCTTTACTCAGTCAAGTAGGTATATGTGAGGCTGAGACAAGCCTTGTAGCCACAGATTTAAAATGCAAAAAGACTATTTGCAACATCTGATCTGGCCTCTCACATCTGAGAAGCCTTAGAGCCTTCCAGTGAGTTTCAGTCTGAGCTCAGTGTCTTCTGAAAAATGTCCAAGATGTAGTCTTGCTCTTCTTGATATGATTAGGATCTCTGCCCTTAGTTTCAGTGATATCAAGACTTTGCTTTCGATCAGAATCTATGAGTCTAAGTAATGAAGATTCTATTGCCCTCCCCATCCAGAGGCAAATGTTCCAATGACGAGTAAATTAATTTTCTCTTCATCTAGCATGCACCAAACTTCACCCCCCCATAGCCACTCACTCTGGTTTGCTTGGTTCTGGAAGACTGATGACCCACTCTTCTGCTATCTGGAATGTCGCCTCCTCACTATTACTACACTGAAACAGCAAAGCCACAAAACCTGCAGCACTAATTTAACTCTTGAGCCAAAAAAGAACTGGACAGAGCTTTGCCTGAGAGACAGCTTCAGGATTTGTCCCACAGAGAAAAAGAACAGCTCTCCTATCCCTCACTGCAACTTCCAGAACTGCCACAATCACACGTGCTCATCTTCCATTCAGGTGACAGTCTTTCAGAGGCAGAACAGACCTACTAGACTTCACTACAACCCCTTCAAGTTATTGCCTCCTTTGATATTTCCTCTTTAAAGAAGTTACTGGTCATAGAGGTAGCAAATGGTCTGGTTCTGGAACAGAAAACAGGGCCTCTGCAAATACACAAACGTCATTTTATGGTTTCTTCTGAGATGGGCCCAAAAGAATGCTCTGAACATGAGTTCTGTCAAATACCACTCAAGCAGCATGCTTTGGGGAAACAGGAATAGGGCTCTTCGAGAGTTATTCTAAAAACTAAAGCAAAGTGGGACCACCTAATTCTGGCTCTTCTAGAGATGGCTCATTCAGGATACATTAAGTAACACACTGCTTCTGCCAGCCCACACCACCTTCCTGCTACTCCTTAAAAGTTTTTATCAAACTCCATTGGTCAGGGTCAAGTTTTTAGCAGTACGGAAGCACAACGTGTGGACCAAGCTCAGGAAGCCACTGGCCACAGGATGCCACTGGCACTAAAACTTCTGAAAAGGTGGTCTTTAGTCATTTAGAAATCTAATATTGGGCTCCTGCTTTTTTGGCTGGCATCACTTTGGTCAAGTTTTAATTTTTCCCTAGTGAATTGATCTCCTGAGTTGACTTCTTCCCAGATCCCTCCCTCTTTCTCCATACTTACAGTTTGTGTAGATGGGCTGCCTGAAAGGCTTTCCCTTGGAAAACACTAGTGCTACGATGAGGCAGTTGATGGTACTTAGCAGCCACACTGTGGTGTTTTCATAGCTCTTGTAGCCATTGTCTGTTTGCTCAAGGGCTCCATCTCTCATCCCATGGAGCCCCAGGCTGGAAACAGAGGAATCATTCTCCATGGAGTTGTTCACTGAGAGGCAGGCACTGAAAAAGAGTGTCACACTGGTCAGCAAATTGTCACTGTTCTGGTTATTTCTCCCAGCTTCCACTACTACTATCATGAAACCTTCCTCACAGCCAGGATTTGCTCTTGCTATCACAAGGATGTAGGTTATTGCCAATGTCCTCGATCTTACCTGCTGGGCTGAGCTTGGTGAACTTGGTAGTGCTCAAACCTACTTGGATACCCTGGTGTCTTTCCTGCAATCAAAAACTCTTCTTTGTGCTCAACAAAAGCATTCTCACCATATGCACTGTGCTGCACAGCATTCTTGCTGGAGAGCTTAGGGACCTGCAGACAATGCTGTTGAATGCATTTGCCCCCTATGGGGAAGCACAGAGTTTGCCTGCAGCTGCTGCTGAGGCCTGCAGTTAAGCTGACCAATAGTACCATGCAGACCTGTCCCACCAGGTCTGCCCTGTGTCACCCAGAGTCCCAAGAAAGGGACTGTCTTGGTTTCAGCTGGGATAGAGTTAATTTTCTTTCTAGTGGTAGTTGTGTTTCAGATGTTGTATGAAAGGAATGTCAAACAATGCATATTGTTTTAGTTATTTCTAAGTGATGTTTATGCTTTTCAAGGATTGTTTTCCGCTTCCCATAGAAGCTGAGAAGAAGCATAGACGGAACAACAGAATGCCCAATTGAATACTCTGTACCATAAACATCATGCACAGTATATAAATGGGACTGGCCCAGGGGGAACAATGCGTGAATGCTGCTCAGGATGGTGCCAATTCACCGGGCAGTGAGAGGGACTTGTGTCATTATTATTATTTATGCTGTTATTATTGGCATTATTATTATTTTTCTTTTCTGATCTTGTTCTATTAAACTGTCTTTATCTAACCCACACATGTTTTTTGCTTTCTCCTCATTTTCTCCCTCTTCTTCCTACCCTTCTTGGGTAGGAAGGGGGTTGAGCTGCATGGTCCTAGCTGCTGGAGACAACACAAACCTACCTGTGTATATTGGTCTTGGAATACCAAGGCTGTTCCTGGACCACCACAAACCCAAAAATCTGCATGCTGAGGCTGAAGAGGATGTTAAGTACAACGGAGAGCAGCAACGGGGGAGAGATGAGCTGGCTAGGAGGCCTGTAGGGAACCAGCTTTGGATAGGCTTCTGTGAAACTCACTGAAACATACACAGACATGTTTACTCATGTGTCCAAAATACAAGCAGTGCTGCTGTATATTTCTGACTGTTATCAATAGCCAGCACTTTTACAGTCTATAATGTTCTTTATACTATATGAACATACTATATCAAGTACAAAATACAGAGTTGTTTTCTTACAAAATCTTATTGGCTACAGAAGAGGTTAATTAATGACATCTGACTATCATGAGGCATTTCTGGAAAAGAAAATGTTGAATTTTTATTTGGCTACTGTCAGGCCCAAGGATATAAGGATATGCTCAAGCTCTTCTGTTCTCTTTTTGGTACTTGCCAACTGTGGCTTGGGATTTTCTGTTCCCCATGTTCTGTGCATCCTCCTGGACTAAGCACCTAGTGTCCCCACTTATTTGAGCTGGTGGACTGCATTAGCTGACCCCAGCAGTTTTCCTCTGTTCTTAGATTTAACATAGTTAAATCCTTTGAGTAAAAGAGCTGTACAGAAAGCCTTGAAATCTCTCATAGAAGAGGTGCTCCAGCCCTCTGATCATCTTCGTGGCCCTCCTCTGGACTTGCTCCAACAGGTGCATGTCCTTCTGATGTTGGGGGGCTCAGAGCTGGACGCAGGTGGGGTCCCATAAGAGCAGAGTAGAGGAGCAGAATCACCTCCCACGACCTGCTGACCACAATTATTTTGATGTCACCCAGGATATGGTTGGCTTTCTGGGCTGCAAATGCACATTGCTGCCTCAGATTGCACTTCTCATCAACCAGCACCTCCAAGTCCTTCTCCTCAGGACTGCTCTCAATCCATTCTCCAACCAGCCTCTATTTGTGCTTGGACCATGCAGGACCTTGCACTTGGCCTTGCTGAACTTCATGAGGTTCGCATGGGCCCACCTCTCAAGCCTGTCCAGGTCCCTCTGGATGGCATCCCTTCCCTCCAGCATGTCAACCACACCACACAGCTTGGTGTCATCAGCAAACTTCCTGAGGGTGCACTCAATCCCACTGTCCATGTCGCTGACATGGATTCTTAGGTATCTTATTGATCTGCTTTCCCAACTCATTAGGAAAAAACCTGAATAGACTTTCCACTCCATTAGGTCTGGTTTTACTTCTTCTAAAGATAACATCCCAGTTATCAACAACCTACGTGCTAAGTAAATGCACCACTAAGAATTATCCATTTTATTTCAGAGATTTTCTCAAACAAGGCACCTCCTCTACTAATCTAAACATTCTGCACTCTGTGTAGTCTCTCTCTTTCCTTCATTTCTGTACATAGGATTATGCATTTCCAAGGAAGTGGAAAATTTTTCAGATCATTCTCTCATTAATGCATAGGATGACTAAGGGGCTTACTTGTCACACCAATTACAGTGGTAATAGCCAGATCTTGGAACAAAAATTGGTAATTCCCAAAGGAGTTTAGTTGCTGAAAAGAGGAACACAAAGAAAAAAAATCACAAATCAGACATTTGCCATGGGCTTGTTTATATCATCTTCAGAAAGCTGTATTCTTTTCATGGAGCTAATGCTCTGCTGTTTGCTCTGAAACACTAGTCAGCAGATAAGGGGACCACACAATCCACCACCCTGCCAATAGATTCGTCATCATTCGCCCTGCGAATGAAACAAATAGTTTCATTTTGTGCATTGTTCAGACTAACGATGCTTCCAGTTCACTCAATGCCATAAAAAAAGAAGGCTATTTGCAGAAATGTGCTTTCTCAATGCCGGGTGACTTCTGAATGCGAAGCCCTCCTCTCTGTTTGGGAAGAAGCCATGCAAAAGTGGTTTAAGGCGCTCTAGGGGACTTTGCTTACTGTCAAGCTAATTCATGCTTTAAATGCTGACTAAATTGCAACAGCATATGCTTACACCAGATTCTCCCTTTTCACAGACATATGCCCTCATCCAAAATACTGTTCAGTATCTCAGCCTTCTTTTTGCCCAGCTTGGATCTTGAGCCCACGGGCTGAAATTAATAGCAAGAAGCTTTCCAATTTTCAGCTGAGGATACAGGAGGACCATATGATCACACCACAGAAGTCAGCAGCTCAGATAAAGGTAAAGCTCCATACCCTAGGTTTGCTGTGGCTTTTATGCCATGCTTCTCTTACAAGGGAGTAGCAGCTCATCCAGTTCTAGACATACCCAGTACAGTAGAAGAACACCAAGGTACTGAATGGTGCTGTACAGTGCCATATACTTGAACATGCAGAAGGAAGTGACGAGGGCAGCACGGCCTTCCCTGCATGAAGATATGAATAAAGGACAGTGGTTAGGTGATGGGACTGCTCCTGTTCCCAGTCCACTCAAAACACTGTTGAAAAATAAAGCATGTGTCACACAGAAGTCTCTGCCAGTATCTTGCTGGGAGGTGAAATAAAAAAGTAGCTGGCCTGAATGAAAGTAGAATCTTCACTTGCAGAAATCTTGCTGCAAGTAAAAGGTTTTGATTCCAGTCACCTGTGTTCCCAAGACCGCAATTTACCCCAGCGAGTCTTCCTGCTGACATTAACAGTGCAGGTAATGACTCCATATGACAAAAAACATACAAAGCCAAGGAGCTGCTCAGTGAGTTCAAACTAATAAGTCCACTCCTCCTGAAGTGAGCATATAGTATCCAATGAGGATAATGCACTCTTGTTATTCATCTGCCAGAGTAAGCAAAATCAGGACCCTGGCATAATAGATGCTGATGCTTTGCTTGCATGGGGTGTCAGAGGCAGGGCCTAACAGTTGTGTACAGGTTGATGCATTTGATTCAGCTTTATAGAGTATTGTTCATTTTGGTCTTTCTTTTGCATTTAAAATACTGCTAATGGCATAAAGCTCAGCTGTAGATGCCCTCCTCCTGGAGTTTTGAGTGAATTAATATATCTTAAAGGAATTTCAGATGGGAACTAGGCAAATGGCAATTTCAAGGTCAAAGACACTTATTTTTCTCCAGATTTGTACATTCCAGCCTGGTGGGAACACCCAACACTAATATTTGAGAGGAGTGGGATATCCTTTATGTAATAGGAAACAAAACCCCATGCTTACCTGATCAGCTCTGGCACACAGGCTATGCTGGGGGTCCGGGATGTGAAAGGTGAAGCCACAGATGCCTCCTGCTCCGATAGCGATATCCCTGCATGTGCCACTTTCAAAGCCTGGAATTTATATTCTCCTTCAGCACGCACAAACCAGGAAGACACAGCAACTGACATGTCAGCCAAGAAGTGACCCCTTATTACAGGATGCGTTCTGTGAACAGCAGTCCCTCTTCACTCCCTGGGTGTGCTCCACCCAAAAAGTTCCTCCACTGGGATGCGTTTGAGGCATTGGGTCCAGAAGAAGAATGGGAATGACAGCATGGGAAAGTCCATATAATTGTAATATATTGTAAAGAATTTTCACTTACCCCACAGTCATTGGCTCCATCTCCACACATGCCCACAAAGTAACTAAAAAAAAAAGCAACCTACAGTTCAGTGCTGGGAAAAGTGAGACCTCTAAACAGGAGGGAATCAGAACCTCCTCAATGTGAGCCATATATGAAAGTCACATGAGCTTTTTGTTAATAGCCCTTCTAGAATATTGAAAGACTGAAATACAAGCCCAGGACTGTGGACTGTGCATGTGCCTTGGCTTTGCACCTCGGATGTGCCTACAGTAAACAGCTTCTGCTGTGACAGACGGAAGAATACATTAGCATGAAGTATTATGTTCACTACAACGGACTCAGTCTCCCACCCTCACTGGGTTTAAGGTCAATCATAATAGAGGAAATGGCTAATGGTGACAGCCCTGCTCAGAAAGGAAGGATTGCAGCCACTGCTACCTAAAGTTCACTGGGAACAGACATAAACGGGGACTCTGCTTTAGGGTCCAGCCCTGCCAGAATCTCCTGGAGCAGATAGAGAGTGACAAAAGCAGCTGGAGCAGAGAAAGGAGGAGAACATAGGCTTAACAGGACATCTGGAATCAGTTCCCCACTCTGCGGCTGAAATAACCTTGTGAAATAACCTAAAAGTAAATTCTTATATCTGCAGCACCCAAGTAAAATCAGCACAGTGCTTCAGGAGCTGACTAGCTTGTGTCTTTTACTGCTGAGGCCTGAAATTCAGTGCAGGGGAAGTTCTCACTGGGAGGCACTGACGGTGGTCCAGGGAGGCCAGCCAGTGGTTGGGGTGCTCACAACTGCTCATACCAAGCTGAAAATATCAAACAGCCTAAAGCTTACCCTGCTCTAGGGCAAGTCCAGGGGCTAGCTAGTTGAGGTGAGGGTGGGGGTCTTCAAAAGACTTGGGAAACAGTTGAATAACAGGCAACAAGACTCCTGGGACTCAGGGATATATATACACCTCTGTGACCGTAAGCAGTGCAGGGCATACCCATCCAGACTACCCCGTCATGTTTTCTAACCCATCACACTGAGCCAGCAACAGCACAGTAAAAAGACCACTGGCGTCAGAGAAGCTGCAGTGCTGGGAAACATTCTGAAAAATCTTTGGTAGACAAGTGCCCCTCCTTCAGGCCCAGAAAGAGAAGTAAGAATGAAGGATGATGTGAACAAATGAAACCCATAATCATGGGAGCGTTAGGTCTTTGACAGGTTGCCAAACTGACATGGACATCAGTGTCTCTTCTTTAACAGGCTTTTGGAATTTAATTGCCCAAGGTGTATGTCTGTGGAAGATTCGGTTTTGGGCACTTTTAGGGAATGCTACGTTAGCTAGCTCTTACTAGACTTTTTCAAGCCTAGAAAATCATCAATTCATCAATTCCTTACTCTTAGTGCTCATTATGAACTTACTCCAGCTTTTGAAACTCTTCTACAAGGCTGGATTTGTGACCAGGTGACATTCTAGCAAAAACTGTTCCATTCAGCAGGAGCTGTAAGGAGAAAAAAGGAAGTGACTTAAGCACTTGAAGCAAGAATCACAATGATTTCAGTGATAGTCTGGAATAGAAACCCCAAATATTCACATTTTCAATCAACTGATGCTAGACTTCAAAACAGGAAAGGCTGATGATCAAATATAAAGCTATCATTATTAATATTTTGAAAAAATCACAATAAGGACAAGAGGCCTGGTGTATCGTTTGAATGAACATAGATTACCAGGCAGGGATTTACTAGAAGAGAATTCATGACACTATCCTTTCCATAAAACAGACAAGTCAAGCTGAATTACATGCTGTGTAATACCACGTTTTCTCCTGTTCTCTAAAACATGAGAGAATCGGTGCAGTGCAAGGGCAAAGCATATGTTTTAAGAAATGTCCTCACACCATGAGGCAGGTCTGCTCCTCTCATGTGCAGAAAAAAATCCAGGGATTTTCAGATCCTTCTCCATACATTAATATCAGACATTCATCCAGCCCATGAGTGTTTCAGGGTTAGAATCGGTCCCAAAAGATGTCCTGGTACAGATCTCTTCAGGTAATCCATTCTACTGAATGGCAAACCTACTCCAATTAAATAGTGCAGGTCTTACCTTTGGAAGTAAGTGCCTGAAATGCTGTGCTACAATTTGGTAAGATTTTCCAGTCATGGCAAAATGATACTGGCCCGATTCCAATGCCAGCCTGATTTTTCTTTCAGTCTCACCATCATCCTCCTATAAAACAAGACAAAATGAGTGCTGCTCCCAGGCCCTCAAAAGCTACTTGTGCATTTACACAAGCAGTACTACAGACAAACAAAATGACACACCGGGGGGAGGGCACTTTTCAAGACTCTGGGACACCTAGGTTCAAAGCCCGTTGCCTTTGCCTGGATTTGTAAAGGGATTTAAGCATATAATGTCATTCATTTCAGTGAGAACTGGGTGCTTCGTACATCTGAAAAGCTGGCCCTCAGCATTGCCACATTTGATAGAATTTATGCAACAGTTCCAGTCTGATAAGCTGCACTGTGAGTGAGAGGGGCTAGAGAGAGCATGCGGGCACCATAGAGAATTATGACTTTTTGCAGTGAAATACATTGAAGACACTGCTCAGGTTGAGCTTTGGTAGAAAGGAGCCCCTCAACAGTCCCTGCAGAGACTCCCTGCCATCTTTCTGACTCTAATCCTTCCCAGAGAAGGGTCAGCATCTTCAGACATACTCTTCAGGGAGAGAGGAACTGGTCTTTGGCTCAGTGTCTTTGTGGGCATGCTTGATTAAATATAATTTCTTAGCATAGTTAGCCTATGTTTCACTGTGTATATGCAATTTCTCAACAGTTAATCTGTGTTTTAATTATGCAGGTATAGGGAAGTGCTAACTCTCTACCTGCTTGAACAAGGCTGGTTCATTTAGTGCAGTTCCATAGATTTTAAATCAACATCTATACTATCAAATTTATCTTGCAGAGAAAGGAAACAAGCTTTAAAATGTAAGCTAAGCATGAGGGCTAGAGACAAATCTTTCCTGGGTTTCTGCAAAGCTATTCTCAAGCCTCACTAGGCAGTTAGAAAAAAAATGTTTGCAAGATATTATGCTAAGAAGGAAGCTCATGGGGAGTACATTTTTATAAAGAATGCTTCTTTTTAAACACTCTTCTAGCACATAACATTCTGACATGCAGCTGATGGTGAATGACTGGTCTCTGTAGCATAATCCCACTGCATTATTTAAAGCATTCCAGCTTAGTTTGTCTTCCTGCTGCAAAACATCTGCTTCTCATATGCTCACCAGGCTTCTGTAATCTTCAGTTTTGTTTTCTTCTAGTGGTTTCCAGGTTATAGATGCTGAAAAAGATCCAGGTACTTGGTTTGCTTCCACAAGAATCACTCTGTTTGTTGCAGAAATCATCCCAGCATTTTTGGCAACGGTTACAGCTGTCCGCATGTTGTCACCTACAAAAATCAAGCGGAGTGTTACCTAAAAATTTCTGCAATGAGGGTTTATGGAGGAAACATTAGCTTTTTCCCTGAATTCCAAGTTTTCAAATATATCTGGAAGAATCAGTAAGATTTCCATGTCTGTGCCTAAGAAAGTTTTTGATAAAGATCAAAACTTTGCAGATAAGGTCTGTCTCAACAATTAAACATATTTACATTTGGAACTGATGTATTTTCATTCTGAGCTGGAGATGAAATATTTTCATCTTTGGCTTGAACATGGGAAAAGTGCTCCTAGACTATGTGTTTTAGACAAAAAACAGTAAGGGATTCACTGCTGAGTTGCTGCTAGTACCACTGATTCTCATCAGTTGCCCTTAGATGGCTCTGGTGTAGGATATGCACTGAAAAAGGTGAAGCCCAAGAAGACAAGATCTGTGTGACTCCTGGAAAAATATCTTTGGATCATGGAAAAACTGGGGGTTATCCTATCCAAATCTAAACCAGCCCTTCAAGAAAAAAAATGGGATAAATAGGGACTGGTAGGCATGACTTAGCAGATGGCATAAGGTTTTGTGATTTGTCCTGGCATCCATGCTCCATCTCTGCTCATTTATGGCAACAGGATTTCATGAGGCCCCATAAAGAGGGGATCTTGCATGACATGTTTTTGTGCATGTCATCTGATAACCTTACCAGGGAGAACATATGGACCCGCTAGAAGGCATCAGAGGAACAGGAAGGCTCTGATCTGTGGTGAAAGCAGGACAGATTAAGAGTTAGGTATCTGACACAGCCTGGTGAGGTTGTCAGGGACATGAGCCTGCATGGTTCAGTTCACTTTATTATTACAACACAGATGCTTCTTGGACTATAATTGTCTGAAAGACACAAATGTTTGTGCCTTCCTACCAGTGGTGGTGACAAAGCAGTGGCAGACTGTTCACTCAAACAGTTGAATAATTGAATGGGCTGTCTGGGCCAGAGGCCACATAAATAATCCACTGTTTTTAGATACCTGTGACCATAACACTCCTGATACGGGCAGCACTGAGCTCTTCCAGGACAGGCTTTGTCTCCCTCTTTAATCGATTCTCCATTATCAGCAGACCCAGGAATGTCAGATCAGATTCTACCTCCTCCCTAAGAGTGAAGAACAGACAGACAGATTTTATTCTTCTTTTTGCCTTTGGCCTGTTTTTGCATTGAATTTGCTGATAGCCAGTTATAACTTAACCATCCCATCTAACTCAAAAGAATTAAAATAACTTGTTAGTTTCAGCAGTCCCAGGCCATCTGTCTTTTGTGGTGCTATTTCAACACCTGCAGGGCTTACTTCCCACTGGCAGCAAGTGGTGCTGGTTGTGTATGGAGGATCTCCACTTGATTTTTCGTCCTTCTATTCTCTTTTTCCCTTGTTCTGAAGAATGAGTTCAGTACATAGCCAGCTTCCAGCTCATCTTTGCTTAACTGCCAAATCAAAAAAGAGCCAATTTCAGCCTACCTGCTCAATGAAGGCTGATGGGTAAGTTGGACTGTTTTCCATTCATGCACCATCCTTAGCCAGCATGAAAAAGCACCCTGAATTTCCTGCAGGACTCCCAAACTGTGGTGGTCTGATTTGGAAAGTTCATGCACACTAGTCCTTCTCATTTGAGGACTGTACAACAAAGACACACACCTTAGTAAATGTATCTGCTACTCTTGAAAGTAGGACCCGAGCAAATAGCATGTGGGAACTCAATTCTGTTCTCTCCGACTCTTTTCTTTACACCTGTGCTACTGCCTGTTTTACAGTCGAACACATGCAGTTGAGAATAGAATTTGGTGAACAATCCCATCCCTGACTCACAAACTAGAGGTCTCTCAGGGAGACAGGTTGACTCTGAAGAGTCTGAAAAAGAAAAAAAAAAGCTTTCAAACACTTATTTTAGGCACTGTAGTAAGAAGGAGGTGATGCCAAACACTTGCGTGGCAGTCAGGTGGTGCCTGAAGAGTCACTGCTTTCACAGCAGATCTTGTGTGACCTCTGCTTTTCTTTTTTCTCCTGGCAGTATATACATCATGCATGCTACAACTGCACACACAACTGCAAAATCTGGGCCATATCACACACATTTGCTCTTTGGGTTGGATAGGTCTGTTATGACACCTGTCACAAGAATTAAACAAACTGCTTGCACTTTGCCTCCATGTCATTGGGCCTTACAGCAATGCAAAAAGCACTGTGAAAGAGCAAGTGAGCCTCATCTGAACTAGGACCTGCAGCTAGTAAATAGAGAGGACAGCAGATGCTAAGTAACCACAAAAAGTGATGTTACTGGAGTATCACAGGCAAATGCTAGAGGGATTTGGGTAAAAGCATATGGATTCATGTGTATGTGTTCTTGTGTGAGGCTTGTGGAAAACTAATACCATGAGCATAGAAGAAGAGTTTGCTGGCTTCTCTAGAAACTAAAGAAAGATAAAGCTAGAAAGCTAAAGGATTGGACCAGTCACGGGGTAGTGAAGTGCCTTCTACTCATTCTCAGACAGACCTATATCCAGGTTTAAATCAGATTCCCTCTAGCCTAAATCTAACAAAACTCTGTACTACAGCCCAGCTTTTGGCAGGGGTGTTGTGGTAATGGTACAGCATGAGGCACCACTAGCCCATGGCTCAATGTGGCTGATAAAGAGCAGTCCATGGCATACCTTGTTAGATCAGTAGATTGCTTCCCCGCCTGTAGAGATTTACATGCCAGTCCGATGACCCTGAAGCCCTGTGCTGTGTAGAGCAGAAGCTTGCTTTCAAAGTTCGACGGGACTGTGCAAAACGGGAAAAGACAGTTCATCAGGGCATTTGACTGTTTTTTAATAAAAGGAAGCCTTGCAGCAGAGAAGGCTCCTGTCCCAGAGGGCAGGTATGCCTGGAGCCTACCAATAGGCCAAGGACATGAAGCAAAGCTGCTGAACTGATCTTTGCTAAACAAGAAAGTGTTGATCTGTCACTTTGCACTTAGTATCCTAAGCTATTCTGCAAAGTCTTACCTTCTTCCAGTGAGTCATGAAGGAGCTGTGCTCTTCTAGCTGCCCTTCCAGGGCTTGGAGAAAAATGAAAACTTTTTTTGGTGTATACTGGACCGGTAGACACTGTTTTCAAATACCTGTTCTGGCAGAGATTGTACACCTTGTACAAGAGTTGGTACTTCCTTTTATCTCTTAGCAGTCCTTTGCAGAGAAGGGCTCTATGAGAGCTTAGACTTAGAGCACAACAGAGAGACCCCAACTTGTCAGGCTGAAGTATAAAGTCTTAGACCTAGAAATCTCATCTGAGCCTTCTACTTCCCTGCACCATAAAAAGTCAGTTATATGTATGTGTTTCTAGGAAGCATTTATAAATGTTAGTTACCTGTTTCTGCTCTACATAACATGGCTACCATTTCTGGAGCGCCTTTTGTGAAGACCTGTTGCTCCCCACCAACTTCCTGAGCAATGACAGACATTCTCTGCAGAGCTGAAGAAAACGGAAACTGATGTAAAATGGTAACTCCTTCCACTGGGGCCTAAGAGAAAAGCAAGTGGATTAGATACTGCAGCAAGGATTTTAAACTCAGGCCAAAGGATTTTAGGTCTATCCTTTGGGCCCATGGTAAGAAGCTAACCACGTATAATGGGCTGATGTGTCACAGTGGGACAAAAAGAACTGGTATATAAAGAAGAGGTGAAATTTGTACAGAAATATTTAGCTTAAGCAGTAGAAAAAGATCACTGACAGTTTTACCAGGCTATTAATTTACTGAAAGGAACTCACTGGTCCTGTTTCTTTAACAAGACTTTGCTAGGTCCTACACTGGTCTTGCAAAGGGAAAATGGATGTCTGAAAGTGACCCCATGGTGTATGTCACCAGTAATGCTCTGACATCATCTACCAGACTCCACTGCAGTCCTAAGTGCTTTTAGAGATCTTTACCACTCAGCTGAGTTTGGATTGAGTCTCAAGCCACTAGGACAGGCAAATTCTTGAGCTGGACAAGCTGTCATCCAGCATCCCCCCTGTTCTGGTGTGAGCAGCAAGCTCCCCTAGGCATATCTTTTTAATCAGAGAGAGCAAGGCAATGTCTCTGGAGGCAGTACAAGAAAGACAAAGTGTGGGGAGCTGTCTTGGACTAGGACAACCAAAATTTTCTCTATTGAAAGGTAACTCTTACACTGACAGTTTAACTTGATCATGAACGTGAATCTCGCAAATAGCTTACACTGCTGGCTTTAGGCCCAGGTCTAACAACTGTGGCATATGTGGATCCTTGACCTTCAGTTTGGTGTCCACTGGAATCATCTATCACCTGTGTATTAAAAGACAAAAATCTTTCAGATCACAGCACCAGCAGAGCTAGAAGGAACCTCAAGGAATCATTTAGAGCTTTTCCCTCCCTCAAATTATGTATCTCATTCTTTCCTGAGGGGGGTCTGTCTTATCTCACGCTAAAACACTCCAGTAATGGAAAACCCACTGTTTCCCTTGGCAAACAAATCCAGAGCTTCACCACCTTCACCAAGATACTTCCGTACTCTTGCACAGCAAATAGATTATGGCCTCTCACTGACAATGAATTCTTTATTCATTACAACCCACTTAAATATGCAAAAACCTTTAGATATAACATAGACCCCATTGGAAAATAATAGGAGTTTGTATTAATGTAGAAAGCACCATACTCTGCTCTTGAAGTACTCCACAAATCAGCTGGGTTTTTTAATCATCACAACATGACTGTCAGGAACAAAAATATTTTATGTTGCCAAAGAGTACACGATTATTCATGTTTCACAGGAATTATTTAACAGGATTATTCCTGTTTAATTTATAACTTTGACAGGTGTCTGCCTAAGGCTGAGATGGCAAGGTGATGCCCCTAGGCAAAAACACCCTCTAACTCCTGTATTACTGGATAGTTTATTCCTTGAAACTCATCTGTTTTGCATATTTTGCAGATACAAAAGAGACAGATGTTGTCACACACGTAACCAGCTAATCCTGCCCTGAATCTCTTATCTTGCATCAGTAATGGCTTGTGGCTCTACCTTCCACCAGGTAATTATGGGCTGCTTTTCTCTTATCCATCTCAGACTTGCAGTCTTTTAGTTTTCATAGATGCTCATTCCCCTTCCCCTCCTCCCCACCTCCCCACAACTGATCAGAGAGTAAATAGCAGCACTGATGGCTGTTGGTGGGTAACAGGACAGAGACTGAAAGCAGTGCATGATTTCAGTCCTGAAGATGGTAGAAATATCTCCACATTGACAGAGGTCTAACAAAGTTCAAAATCTTGTGTCTAGTTCAAAGCTCACAGAAGTCTGTTACATGCTCCTTAAAGGCAGTCTTAATCTGCATATAAGTCACATTTGGGACTTCCTGTTATCTGGCAGCAGCCACAGTCAGAGTTGAGACCCCAGTGGGGTTGGCACGATATCCACTACTTCCAGTTACACAAACTATGTACTCCAGGTACCCCTAGGTGAAAGCTCTGGGCAGAAACAAGGAACATATCTTCAAAATATGGCATCTCTTCTGGGTTTTACCTGTTTTACTTCTGAGTGGGAAGTGGCTATTTGCATCAGAGGGCTTGGGACACCTCTCCTTAGCGAGAACACCAAAACTCCCACCACTATTGCACAGCAACAAAACACAGCTTTACCCAGTTAGTGGCCTCAAACATTTTCACATCCAGTGGGTCTCCTTGGATCTTGCCCTGCCAAACAATTAGTGAATGACAAACCGCCATTGCTCTGAACACCGGGCCCCAAGGCAGGCTGTGGTCCGAAGGGAAGTTGTGAATGTCCTGGAAGCTAATGCAAAAGAGAACATAAAAATTACCATCAGAGAACACCAAACAATATATGACTAGCCGAAAAAAAATCCTAAGTTGGGGGCTGTTACAGTCCTATCCTGTGGTCAGACCACAAGCATGTTTCTGGGGACTCGTCCTCCCCCGTGAGCTATTTCTCACACACGTGTTAAAGGCTGGGATACACATGCTCAGAACAGGTGTATTCTGCATAGTTAAGAAGTCTGTTGGGATGGACAGAGGAACAGATTATTATAAAATACCTTCCTTGTGGCTTGTATAAGGACTCTTGAGCTGTGAGGCTGATAAATATTTGAGCATTTTTGTGCATGCACATTTCTGGAAATGTAAATGAGCAAAAACATGGGTACTGAAGGATGTGAGTGGCAGTCTTATGGGTAACAGTGAGTTCCCATCACAAAGGGTTGGGGATCACTGCAGCTTTGAGATCTAACCTAGCATGCCTACTGCAGACTACACCGCTTGGGCTGTGCTAAATACTGATGACAGTGGCTGCATCATTTCATGTGGAGAGGACCCCTGGGATGAGTCAAAAACCTCATTTTTCAGAGGCTACAGAAATAATATTGGAAATCTAAACATGAGGAACTTCAAACTGCTGTTTGACATTAATTGTCTTTCAGATTTGTTCATATGTCTAGGAGGAGAATCCAGTTACTATCCCACCAAATTTAAATGCCATTGGTGTGTCAAGGAGCCTTACCAGTTCCTTTCAGAGGGCAGCAAGCCCCAAAGATCCAGGCCATCTTCTGTTAAGGTGCCAGTCTAAGTTAAAATGTACATTTAAATTAACTTCCCACATGAGAGCTCCAAGAGGAATAAAAAGCAAGACTTATTTTAAGAAGCTACTGTCCAGAAAATGCCAGCACAGTAGAGAGAAAAAGTGCTATCATCCAGTTCCTAGATTGTAAGAAAAACAATTTGCAACAGTGTCTGTTCAGAAAACACAAACTTAAGTATACAAGATTGGACAGTGTGTTTCTAAAATGCAATGGAAATGTTTGATCAAAACCATACTCTCCCACCCCTAGCACAGCTTCCATTACTACTAAAAGAGTAATCACCACATAGCACTTACTTTGTCAAAGCAAATGAGGTTTAGCTGTCCACACATGTTGATCCTCTGGGGGCTGATGCAGAAGATGCCCTTTTTCTTCAGCCTCCGCTGGGTATAAATGATCCCTGTTGTCAAGGCAGCTGGCAGAGCTGGGGGGACAGCAATAGTGATGACATCCAAAGCCTTCTTCACCACTTCTCCTGCCTCCTCCTGCCATAAAACCAAAGGCAATTATCAGCAAGAGGGTGGCAAGGAGTGCTGCTTGGATTGTCTGAGTGTAGCCCTCTTCATCCCTCCTCTTTTCCACTGCAGGTGCTTCAGGCTGTGGTGTTTTCTGCCTGTGGTCCATTATGTATTCATCTCCCTAAGAAATTAATTGCTTTGATTTAACCAAAGGCTTTAAGGATACACCATTGCTATAGAGCAGCCTCCAGGCCTTCCTTCATTCTCCAGGCCAACAAACCTACCAGGTAGAGCTCACAGTCTCCTCCAAAGCAAATGAGTTTGAACACGCCAGCAAGGTTACTGCACCCTCAGTCAAGCCCAGTTTCCCATGACACGGCACACAAGAATCTGCCATTTATATGGGCACTCAACCAACTGCCTACAGGCATAGCTCTGGACTCAGGGTGACAGGTGAGACATACGGGATGGTGCTGAAAAGGAGGGCAGAATGAATGCGCTAACGATTTCTCCTGACTTTATGTTCTAGGAGTTGTGAAAAGAAATTGCTTTTACCTGCAGGAAGAGACATGGAAGTAAAAGTTACACTTTTAAAAGCAATCTCTAATTTGGGAGTTTATAGGTCAGTGTAAAACTGACTGCCACTACGCTGAATGCCGGCACCGTTATTCTTGGCAGTTGATAACACTGCTAAAGGATTGAATGCAGTTCAAATTGGGGTCCCAGAACTGAGGAACTGCAAACCAAAGCCAACTTGCAGTTCAGAAGGATCTGCAAACCGTCATTAGAGTTCTATTATTACTGGTTCTGAGCTTGGGACTTTGACTATAAATCACGTTGCATTTGATGTGCTGAATTTCCATCATGTTCTCATTCTTCCTTCATTGATTTTGTTTCAGACAACAGAAGGCACCAATTTGATAATATTTTATATCTATTTTATATTAGAATGAAGCACTTACCACCTTTAGATAACACAGTCACAGAAGAGAAAGCACTTAGTATATCATGTGACTGAATCTTACACCAGTCCGTCAAGACAGTTTCAGCTGCTGTGATAGCATCAGCATGTATTTTATATATTACAAGGGATAAGTTAAACAACAAAAAAAAAAAGGAAAAGTTGCAAATCAGACATCAGGATATGTTAAACACACTTTCTTTGATATCCCTAGGGGAATTAATTTTCTGAGCCAACTGATGGTAGATTATTCCAAAGGAGAAAAATGATCCAAAAGCTGAATTGCAGAATCAACCTTGCAACTCAGGACATGGACTTTAAATTGGCAAATAATTATCAAGGCATGAAATGATTTCTTGGAAGTTTTTGAAGAAGTTCTAGAGCAATTTGTCTTTAAAAATCACAGAACTATTGTTTACAATGTACAACTATTTCTTACATTGACCTTGACGCATGAGAATGAGTGAACTGTTTTTAAAAGGGTTTCAGGTGAACTCTCCAGAGATTTAAAGACCAATATAGCAGGGCTGTAGGTACACTAATAGGCCTTAATTACTCTCGCTAGACTCACCTCCACCCAAATCCTCTGCTTATGTGTTTAGGAGCTCCATTTAAGCTCCGGCCTGGGCCTTCAGGCCCCGTTTGAGCCATGTTGTAGGTGTACCTGCCTCTAGCGCTGTCTCCTGGGTGAACACCTCTAAATACATGTTGCAGCCTTGTCTCTTATCCTCATCTTTTTCTGCTTCTGACTGGTCTGCCTGGATTATTTACCACTTTGCCCTGCCTGGGACTACTGATGGGCTGTTACCAGCACACAGCTCTCCCCATCATGTTCAGATACTGCGTGACAGTGCCCTCATCAGTGAGGTCACCCTCTGCTCCTGACTTGCCTTCCACTAGGGAACAGCTGATCTTTGCTGCTTCCTGACACAGTAGGTCTTAGTTCCACATTGAGAAACTTAATTAAAATTATTTATACAAAATTAATGGACCCTTTATGTACATGGTACATTAGAGAATAGCTAATACAGTCTTCACAGAGGGAAGACCTGAAGAACCTGGAAAACATCAGTGAACCTCCTGGAGAAAAATCAGAGAACTTCCTAGAGATCTCTGAAAAAAATCAATGGAGATGTGGGTGACTCAACTGCTACAGGATAGTTAGCTTTGCAAAAGTGATTTCCCTCAGGCTCTCAAGTATATTAAGCTGAGTGATAACTAAGTGAAGGTTATCTCCCTTCTATTCCCTACCACCAAATGACTATACAAAAGTATGGAGAAAAAAAAAAAAAAGACAGAAGAAAATGGGGAGGTCTTTGTAACATCGGTAAATTTCAGGGCTGTGTGTTTACACCTGTGCTGTTCAGAGCTCTGTAACATGGAAGAAAGGTGGCTGAAGTGGTGGCCAATGACCTCTAAATCTTGAATAGTACAGGAAACATCAAGCAGAAAGCAGCTTTTTGCTACTTCTCTAAAACAAATATCTACAGTGTCTTCAGTGATTTAGCCGCTTTAAAAACATTTTTATGCAGTACATAACGTAAGAGTAGGAATCGTTGCCACAGGTGCTGTCAAGTCCAAGCCATAAATGAATTCAGAAATATATTAAACCACACTGGGAGATTTTCAGTGGCTGTTACAACTAGATGATCTAGATAGAAAAGACAGCTTACTGAACTGTTAAACCTTTCTCTTCAAGATGTTAGAAGACTATACCAGGGAAAACATATTCTATACTCGTCCTACTTCCTAATCAGTTTCCATAAGCATTTGATACCAATAATTCTCAGTCAGTGGACAGGGACAGATGGGTCTTTGATCTAAACAGGAGTTTTCGGAAAGCTGCCTTTTCACAATGGCACATCAGTCTGTGTCCCATTTAATCCATGACTCACTTGTGATTTTTCTAGGAATGTACAAAAAGTGCCATAAAAACTTTGTAGAAGCTACTCGCAGAGCACTAAGCTCTCAGGATCTCCCATTTTCAGAGCCCTAGAAAGCATTATGCTAATTACATGCATTGATAATTACATATATCGGCAAGCACAGAGCAGGCAACACAGAAACAGAGGCAGTTGGCATGCAGAAGGCTGCTGAAAAGACATGCAGGGTTTGCACAGGGTTTGCTAAGACCTTGCTAGAAATTACTATTGGGAAACAGTGGGTTTTGGCACCTTGGAATTGAATGTATGAGAGCTTGTGTACTGTCACAAATTCAACTACATTGTAAAATGGTCTCATATGCTATGGCAAAAAGGAGAGTGACAAGGACGATGTTTTTATATATAAATGTTTATGAAGCCACTCAAGTTTCAAGTCTCTTGAAAATGGGTGTGACCATTTCTCCTGCATTTAGTAACTCACCCCATTAAGTACAAACACACACACTGTGTAGATCATTCCAATGGCTGCAAATGCTATGAGGCACATCAGGAACCGAAGGGCATCTCTGTACAGCTTGAAGTTCATGGGTTTAGGATAGAGGATGGACCTCACCAGATCCCCTTTGGCTGTATTGAAACCTGGAAAGTCAAACTAAAATCATTCCAAGAGAAAAAGATTTCCAAAAGTTCTCTACAAAGAATGGAGGGCTTTAAAATGATTCATAATTTCTCTAACTTAAGAAAGAAGGCCCAGATCTTTTATTTCAGCATATGTGACCTACTCTGCAGAATACAGAAAAAAGTTACTTTTGTCTTAAGGAGGAGGATTTTTTCAATGTGTCAGAAGCAAAGTGAAGTTCATCTTTGTAATCATATGCTAGTGTTTTTTGTAAAACTCATTCCAAGCAAACAGAAACAATGCATAATAGCTTAGCCCAGCCCAGGATATCAATTCTCCGTCTGACTGCTGTGGATCTGGATTAACACACTTAACTTAACAGGATCGGGCACATTAAGTCATACTGTTGGAGTAACAAAAAGCATGAAAGAAAAAGCAAACTAAAGTGTTGACTGACCAGTCCGCAGCACCACAGCTTTCACTACTCCTCTGTCATCTGCCTTGGTCTGTATGACCTCTGTTCCACAGAAAAGGACATGTTTTTTGTAATCCTCTGCACAGTGCGTTCTCCAGGGCTTGAAGTTATCAGCTTGTGGTAAGTGGATCTTCGTTACTGGAATACTTTCCCCTAGGGAAGATTAGCTCAGATGAAGAAAACTTCGGTACATCTTAAAATCAGCCTGCTGACTTTCAAGTAAGTACAGTATCTAAACATCTAGATGATAAGTTAAAGGTATTTACCAGAGAAACCAGTTTAGAGAAATGTTGCTTTTATATTGTGACATCTTCAGAGGAAGTAAGAGTTTGAAGACTAGCAAGCAGACCCTGCCAGAGAAAAGCTCTCCTTTGCCTCAGCTCAACAGCTTCATGTAAGTCTGAGAACTGAAAGCAATCCAAGGACTCCGAACCCTGGCTGTATGTATATGGACTTCAAAAGAGACCTCAACTGCAGTTGCATGACTCCACTTGATGGCCCCAAGTTGTTTACCTAGTTTGAACCTCATGTGCAGGTCACTACACTATTCCCTTAGGCAGATTAAATATGACATTCCCGATTTCCTTTTCAGAGTAAAAAGGACAGCCTCTAACCCAATGCCTGACAGCTGACAAATGTCCTATTTATGTCAGAGCAGATCGACTAAGGTGAAGCAGAAGAAATATCTTCTGACAGCTAAAGCTTTCTAAATGAAAGAGGTTTCTGGAATTTCTCATTCACATAAAATTTCAGAACTGTGGGTTTCAGTTTGATTCAGACCAAGACTAAATTTAAAGACAAGAAGCAAAACTACAAACACTTCCTGCCCTGAACATCCTGCTTTGCAGTGGACTCTCCCACTTGGCATGTTCTCCACTGCCATCACATGAACGTGGGGCTAAGTGTCTGGAGAGCTAGGCAGACACTCCAGCAGGTTGGAGATGTTGCGGCAATCAGCAACAAGACATCCAGAGTGACCAAGAGAAAGCCCTACAGCCTGAGCAGACTGAGGGCCCTGTGTAGGAACAGCTTTGCTCCGTATCTGCTGTTTCCTCTCCCGTCTTGCTCACTTCTCTTCACTGTCCACTCTTTCCTTTCTAAGCAGAGGATCCCTTCCTAAATTCTACACCCCAGGAAGGAAGAAAAGGATGAACTGACCTTTCTAAAGTCCATCTTGTCTATTTAGATAAGCTGGGGCTAACTACAATTCAGTCTTCATTATAGCAAACCCTGGAAGAATCCCCTTCTAGGATAGGACTATCTCATAGTAAGGATTAGACATGATCACACTGTATGTCCCAGGTCACTGCCTGAAGCCATAGGGTTGTGATGATATTTTGATGGTAAACCTGGGAGGGAGGAGCTGTACCTGTCAGCATGCTTTCATTTACAATGCACTGGCCGCTGATCAGGATGGCATCACAAGGCAAAAGGGTTTTTCCCTCTTTCAAAACCAGCGTATCTCCAGGAACAAGATGGTTTGATTCCAGCTCTTGGAAACCTGTAGGTGACATGTAATGCAAACTTTGTGCTTCATATATTTCTCTGTGGTAAGGGGAAAAAAATACAACAAACTACATGCTGAATAGATTTTTACTTTTTTATAACGGCTGATAAACAAAGGGCCACAAGTAGGACATAAGAATACAACCTCCAATATTTAGAAAAGTCTAGGCACCAGTTAGAACTGCAGAATTCCTTCTTATCTCCTCAGGAGCCCAACCAGTGGTTATTATTCCAATGCACTGACCTAACTGAAGAAGCCTGGATCTACATTTCTTTGTTTGACTCCATCTTTTTGGATTGGACTCTAAATACCATGACAATGAAAAGAATTTGCATGGAGCAATTAGTTGGACTCACAACCATTTAATGGCTATGTGGTTGGCTTCGTCAGCGCTGCTTTAAGAAAAATGACATTGTTTTCCTGCTAATTTTTTACTAAGGCTGTGCTCAAACTGTTGTGAATATGATTGATGCACCACAACATACTTCTAGGTCAAATTAACCCAATCTGCATAAGATGGTTAATTGAGGTGAGAGAAGAGGAAACTGCACTAGAAGGAATTTGATGCTATACATTCTAGGTTGTGATATAAATTGCTATAGAAATGAAATACATTGAAGAAAGAAGTGTACAGGAGTTACCTTCTTTATTTCTGCAGACAGTCACCATGACGTTGTTGTGAGACTCAACCAGTCTGTGCAGTTTAATCGATTGCTATAAATTAAAAGAGAACACACAAAAGTCTTACATCTTACTAACATGATGCAATTCATCCACTAACAATTATTCCCTTTGGTTATTTGTGGTTATGAGAGCCCTTATAAACTGGGCTCCAGCCCTGCCAGAAACTGTGCAATCATACAGAGAAAGAATTTCTCCACCCTAATTATGGAGAAGATGTAACAAAAGGTTACGAAGCAAAGCACTGGAATGGGGAAGGGAGGATGTGGGTAAAGAACCACATGGAGATTATGATGACTAGGAGGCCAGGTCATTGCATCTGCTACTACACAATGTCATGAGACTAAAACTCTGAGTAACTCTCATAACACTGTACATGTGCATGTTTTAACACCCTGGCCTTTGGCAGAAATTAGAAAAAATCCTCCTTGTGGAAAGAGTTGAGATGTCTCACCTGTCTAAGATCATATACAGTCAAAAAAATTGAGAGTAGAGACATGATTATGATGGCAGTGGCATACTCCATGTAATCTTCAGCAAACCACAGACACACACTGAACAGCTGGAACACGTAAAATGGATTTAAGACCTGTTTGGAGAGAGAACAATACTCAAGAGCTGGCCATATTTAAATGGCTACATTATACCCAGCCAGTCCATCCTGTTAGAAATGGGCTGGAATAAAAGCTATTGAGTTAAGTGTTGTGTCTCCCAATCCCCTTTTTCAATTTTGTCTAATCAGATAGGGCCATTTACAGTTGACAGAAGGACCGAATAATGTGGACCAGTAGGATGTTATTTGGGGTGTGAATGGTTCAGCCTAAGCCTTGTTTTGCTTGCTTCTTTACAAGAAATGTAACAAGGGTGTGGAAAGAGCAGGTTGTGCCATGAGGATGGAGCTCACATACCAAAGGCACATCCCTACAAACACTCTGATTTTGCCACATAAAGCCAGTCTGAAAAAGATACTGGTGCATTACATGGTGCTATGCCCAGAGTCATGAGCTGACTGGATCTCTCTGTCCCTGTGGGCAGGTACCAGCTACTGCTGTTCACTTAATTTCTGCTGATTAAAAGACAGCTTTTGCCTGGAAGGTTTGATTTCCAGTGCAGCTTGTAAACATTCACTCACCCTTGTAAGGCCAACAGAATGAGCTCCCAGGACACATACAAATACCAAGCAGCCATACAGGAATGGGGATGGAGGATAGGGAACAATGGAAATAAATGAATTTATGATGATTTCATGGAACAGCTTTAAACAGGATTTGAAAAAGGCATATGCTTGATGGAAAGCTAATTCAGACCTAGAATCCATTACATTCTGTATGTGCACTCTGCCTCCCCATATAGCCTAGAATAAAAGCAACAGAAATGCTTAACCTCTTTGATGAGTAGTTTCCAAATAGGAATCACTGGAACGTCAATAGAGTTTGGCCCACATATAACTCTCCTGTATGGGATAAAGATATATCACTTACAGATAAAATAGTGACAATGTAGCTCACTCAAGAAATTGCAGCTTTCAATAGCCCTGAGAGCTTGCATCGGTCTCAGTTTAAAGGCTGTGAGGATCTTTCTCCAAGAAAAAGATAAAAAATTAACTACCCTTACAGTGCTTATGTCAGAAATGACTGTACCAGTGAAACCTACTTAAATGGGCAAGAGATGTAACACAGCCTTCTAAACAAATGTTTCCATCACGCAAAAATTTCTTTAAAGAACCATAAACAAAGGAATTCTGCACCTAAAACTAAATGGTCAAAACCCAAATAATTTTGCATAAAGCTATGCATAATTTGCATGTAAGAGACTCAACATGAACTAAGGTCAGGAGCTGGATTTTCAGTATTCAATCAACTAAAGATCACTACTTAGCAGTTTAAGGAATACCTATTCTGTAAATTGTCTAATGATACAGTAGTTTGTGAGAATAAATTCAATGACCAGAATGAATTGATTTAGAAGTTCAATACAATTAAATGGAGCCCCACTGAAGAAGCACACGCACAACTTATCTGGACTGTGTCATGGAGACTTTCTCCAGATGAGAACTGCTTAGTTACAGGACATAGTTATTTCCTGACTGAAAATAGTAACAATGATGAACACTGAGACATTTAAAAAACTCTGACAAGGAATACACAAGATTCTCTAGCCCCTTTCATTCAATTTTTCATGCATGGCCATTTCATCTAAAATTACGTGCATATTAATGAATACACAAGAAACTCAAGGAAAGTGCACCAACAGCAGTGAATTTACATCTCTTTGAAATCGATATGTTAAGTATTTGTGTTTTAAAATGTGTACCTGACATTCTGTTCATTGCAGGTGAGCCCAGAATCAAATTTGGCATGTATAGCTGAGCATGTGAGGTGGTCTTCTAGTGCTCTAAAACATAAAGGAGTGTTTTCCTTAGGACATTATTCACAAAGAAGCTTGATTTCGTCAGAGGCTTGTGTAACCAGGGCATTGAACTCACCCAACTTTCTGGAACTGTTTTGCATAGATATTCCATACATAGCGGATTTTTTGTACTTGAATACTTTTCACCTGCAAAACGGAAAAGGGACAACAATATATACAACACAGCAAACAAAAATACTCCCAGGCCTGCTCAGAGATCTCAGCGAGGCTTCCTCACTGTGGTCAAGCACAGATAAAGCAAATTATACAGAGGGCAGTGAGGGAGAGAAGAGAGGATTGCACTTAGTAACTCCTTAGTTATATTATAGAGTGGGATCCCCACCTCAGTGCAGGTTCCAGCAAGGAATACAGCCCTCCCTCTCATGTCACAGAATGAAGGGAAGATATGACTGATACAGTGGTGGGTACGCAGGCAGTTGTCAAAGCCCATCCTCAGTCAACAACTCCCTTATGTTCTGCCTGGCTTTGAAGGGGCCTTTGGGGAGTTTTCAGGCATGGCGCTGAGTCCTTCAGCTGAACAGATATGCCAACAGACAAGAAAGGCCATCCCAGGATACTTCCTGAGTCACTGTTATGCTAAGCCTTTGCAGAGCAGTTACACACTAGGAACACTCTGCGCCATTTATAACTTGCAATAGGAGTCTGTCCTGTCCTGCGCAATGATAACGAAGCCTATTAGAGATAATGGTGCTTCATATCAGCTGAAAGAATGCAAGGCTATACACATAAGTAATAAGGAAATTAGCTGTAGGGGACTCTCCCTACCCGGTGCAATAAGCATTATATAGGCCTATGAAATCTATACTCAACTCATACACTGACTCAAAAAGGAGCTATAACCACCATCCTTAACCTAACAAGAGGTCTGTGGTTAGGACTTCAAGCAATAGGAGCTGCAATATTTGCAATGCTAAAAAACAGAGTGGGAAATGAGGGACTCAACTCGCTGTTGGAACAGGTCCTTGGACAGCTCTTGGGCACTACGCATTACTCCTTGGACAGCTCTTGGGCACTATACATTACTCCTTGGACTTCGGTACGTTAAACGGCAAAAGGGTTTTATAACTGACTTATAAGTAGGGGTTTTTGAATTGCTGGTAAAGGATTAAACTGTTTGCTCTCCGCTGCTTTGAAATCTGTTGTTTTCTATCTAGATATTTTGATTGATATGAAAGTGGTGTTCAAAGGGCCTATTATTTGAGGCTATATTGGGTTTTTTTATGTTACTAATTCGATCCTCTGAAGAATGTTACAAACCAGTATTCACTTTCATACTGTGCTAGTTGATTAAACTAGCTGGCACTAAACTTTCTTATGTAGATTAATATATGCCCACACAAACCAGTAGTAATAGCAACAGCTTTGCTCAGCTAAAGTTAGGTTTATAATGAAAATATCTACTAAAAATTGCTGTAGATATAAAAATAAATGCTAACAAAGTCAGAAATCTGTTTCCAGGATGGGAAAATGGCTCTTTTATGTGTTCTCCAGTGAAGTGATCTAGTATCTATAATCAAGAGCCAAATATTAGCAAATGTACCGCTGCATTCCTATTGCAACACTAAGCAAGACATATAAGCGAATTCTCTGGTACTTGTTCTGAAATGGGGATAATTATATTTACTCAACTCATGAGGGACCTTGTGATCTGCTCAAACCAATTAATCGTCTACCTTCTCCCTAGTGCCTCACTGCGATCTCAAAGCTATGGAACTGACAGAGACCAGGATACATTTTTGGAGAAACAGTCAACAGTGCAAGACCTGACTCCAGCAAACATACTTTAAAGCACAAATTGGTACATACAAAGGCAAGAAAGCAAAATGTGTTTCAGAACCCCTTGATGAAACGTTTCTGGAAATACTGATGCAGCTCTGCCTGTGCACTTTTCTGTCCTGTTGCCCCTCAGCTGTGTTCATCCCTGGTTTTCATGTTACTGTGGGAGCTGTGATGTTTGGTTCCCTACAGCTTCCCTTCAGACACAGAGCCACCCCTAAATTCCTTGGTTCTTGTGCCAGGAATGAGGTTTTGATTTGGAATTCTGACTCTTCACTGCCAACCCCAGTGTGTTGAAGCTTTTCTACTTATAATGTAGATCTTCTCTCAGGAGTAATCCTTTCAGGAGGATTCTTTCTTCATACCCACCTTGGAATAAAAGAGGATTTTCTACACAGGTGAGTACAGTTCTCCAAAACCTCTAGCTTGTTTTTCCACAGCTCACTGTGTTCATCAAGCTGCAAGTTTCTTAGCTGGATATGTTTCACAGCTCACTTTTACTCCATGGAGCGTGGCTAAGATTTGCTATCATCTCCCAGATGCTGCTGGGAATACTTTACTTACTTGCAAACTTGGCTTCATTATGGCTTTGCTGAAGATTGAGTCTTCCTCAGCAGTGGCTGGATAATCCGTTCTACTTCTGATAAGTGCAGACACAGAAATCCACGTTACAGTCTTACGAGAATAATTCCGAAATTCATCCTAAATGAATTCAAAAGAGAAGTGTCACAATTTCCCTCAAAATCAAAAGTGCCAGTCTTTCTAGACTGCCACTCCAGCTTAACTGCAGGTCTGGTGCTTGGCTGGTAAGAATGGAATGTGAACACCCAGGTCATAAACTGGGACAGGCAAACAGTATGGGACAATCTGAGATGCAGTGACCATACTGTAAAGGGAAGATCAAAAGAAACATAGCGCTCTACTGCAAAATGGATATTTAGTGCCAATATCTTTTCACAGTCATTCCTGTGTTAACACTTCATTGGAACAAGTGTGTTAGCACCACACATCCCACAAGCTTTTGCCACAAACTGAATTCTTGATCTTGCTATTTTTTGTAAAATATGTTCAACATTGGAACTGCCTGATAACTAGTGTTGGTAGTACAGTCTTAGAGGTTATAGCAACTACTTTAATAAATACCCTCATGTTAAGTTTCAGTCCTGAACACTGAACCCCATGTGTTAAAGCCAACTATAAGACTGACTTATATATCATATTCAGTGTGTGAGTAGTTTGGCAGAAAAAGCTGATGACCTCAGCCAGCCAGGTTCTGAAGGCACAGTTATTAAACTTCAGTTGGAAATGACAATAGAAAAAAAAAGATTCTGTACCAAATATAAGTCCTTTTGAATAATTTTAGGGTTCAAAAAAGAACTTTAATAACATTTCTATATTATATTTACTTGTGCACTTTTCTTCTTAAACAGGTGTTTTGAGTAAAATAACACCTATTTTCTGATACTTATCTTTTAACTTACATTTCAGAATTAGCAGACATTGGGATGCAGATTGAGATGGGAAGCAGTGAATAACACAGGTTTTCATTATTTAAACTAAAATGAGTCAAAATTCAATAACAAAAGTGAGTTAATAGGCTCTTATATTGCAATTGCAGAAACGATGATGAATTATGAATGCAGGTTTTATGTGAAGCAAAAGAGAATTCTAAGGATCAAGCTGATGGTATTACTTGTATCCTTATTAGCAGTAGCCATCACATTTGAAAACTGACATAATCAGAATGTAGGGAAAAAAAAACAAAACTGTCATTTTAATACAAAGAACCATGAAGGAAATCTGAAATTGTCAAATGCCCAGAATATACTTTGAGAGAGCTCCCTGATAAAAGACCATACAATATGATTCAATTCTTGTTTAATTACATAAAGCATCATTTAAAAACTCATTTATCTGAAAAATGCTTGGCACGACAAATCCATTTAAAATAATACACAAGAATAGGTAATTATAAATGCAAAAAAAAAAGGGAGATTAAATCTAATGTGCTTTTTTAGTGTATATATATATATACACCCCATTGTTAGAATGCAGATTGTTTCAATATAAAATATTCAACAGGCAGACCTGTGATTTTCAAAACCCAAAATTTTAACTGCCTGCTGCTCTGCTCATTTATGAAGGCAGCTCAAATATAGTCGTAGCAAGTGACCCATTTTGTAATTGCACATTTTGCAAATGTCATTGTTCAGGAATCTTTGAAGCAGAACAAATCAAATTTCTGGAAGTAAACCAGCCCTGCCAGCTCCTGGAGAATTTAGGCTCAGCTGGGATTCAGAGTCAAGTCCCAATTTGCTTCTTTTAGTGTTCAGAGTCAAGTCTCAGTTTGTTTCTTTTAGTGTTGCTGTAGCTTTCATGAAATGAAATAAAAGTTTGCATATGTTGCAGTGCTTCCATAGAGCCCTCAACAGACAGAAATCCCTATTGAGAAACTATTAGAAAAAAGGAACAGCCCTGAAAGCATTAACTGCAGGACTGTGGGCTTATTGGACATGGGGAAGGTCTGATGGAAAACGGAAATATACAGCCAAGAAAACAAGCAGTCCAAGCTTCCCCTCTTCCTTATACTGATTCCTAATCCCACAGTGTTGGACATTGTTGGGGACAGAGCTAGATAAATCTTTGGTTTGGCTTGCTGACTAAATTTTGACAGAGAGGGGCAGCTTCACTAGGACAGCCAAGAGAGGGGAAAAGGATCTGCTGGACACTGTCAATCACACAAATGCTTTAGAATCTAGAGCACAGATCTGCAAAGTAGAAAGAACAGGGATGGTGGAAGGGAGACACAAGGACTGAGAGCAAACAACACAGTCTTGAAACCACAAATATTACAGGCTTTTTTCACCTCAATTTCTTTCAATTTGTTATCTGATGAGCTGTTACTCTCCATTCCAATCATCACCTTACACACAATTTGTGGAATACTTGAGAGTTCTTTAGATCAATGACGGTAAACATAAGATACTATTGCAGGAAATCAGCAGTGTGAGAGATTTCAGCTAACTGGATTCCTTCCAATTAACTCATCTTCCAATTAACTATATACTAGGCACTAATTTAAAGATTAAAGTATGCACTTACTGTTGTTCTAAGCAAAACAATGTCCGCTTCTTCCAAGCTGCAGCGGATGCAGTTTGCCCACACATCCCACTCTGGTTTCCAGTAAAAGAGCAGCAGCAGAGCCCCACAGGACAAGATGTAGCCAGCAATGCACAAGACCCTCCGCCAGCCTTGGGTTTTGTAGCCAAAAATCTCCTGTACAGCAAAGACAAGGAAAAAATCATTACTATTTCTCTTAAAGGAACACCTGGAATACTACACTTTCCGATCATCCACTGCTCTCCCATAGGTACTCTTTGGTATGGTACTGTGAAAAAAACAAGTCATAGAACTTGTATTTGACTTCTTTATGTGTCCTAAACATGACTAGAAAAAAATTTTGCATGTTCCACAGAAGTTTTCATCCACCTTCACAAAATCTGGACTTCTGTAGTCTGACCAAACCTCTAAAATAGTTTTATGTAGTCGTGAAACTCAGCATGAGACACTGTTATATGTGCACATGAGTTGGAATGACATCAAAATATAGACACTCAGGCCTCAAGTCAGGAACACAGATTTGCCTGGTCAGCTTTTTTAAGGTCCCTGGGTGAGACAGCTGAAGAACTTGAGTACATCTGCACCAGGGGATGGACAGTGGTGCAGACCCACTGCAGCAGCTGAGACAGTGCTTGCTGCAGAATCAGCAGCACTACTGTTGTCCTGCCATAGCATCGAGTGTGCATTAATGCACCTACACTTTAGAGGCTCAGCTGGTGTCTCTGCATGGGGCTGAATGACACCGTGTGGCCACATCAGCTGGAGCTGCTTTCACAACTGGGCACAGACATGGGGCTGTGACCATCTTCCATGATAGCTTCAGCATGGGTATTTTGGATCCTGCTGATGTGTCATTGTCCTAGCATCCCAAAACACTATTACTACTAATAATAATAACAATGATAATAACAACAACAACAACTGCTAGTAAGAACAACTAATGAAGACTTGCAGAATACTTCACCTGTTCAGAGGGCCAAAGGAAGCTACTCACTCTAGCTGTATGAGTAGGTATTATTATTCCATTTTCGAAGCTGGGGAAATTGTTACAGTGAGGTAAGGTGACTTGCCCAAAACTTCAAAGGGATGACTGTCAGCATTACATTTTAAGAGCTGCCTGGTCTTGGTACTATGGCCAAATTCCCTCTCACTATTGCTCGCAGGGACTTGATAAAGATTAAATTAAATGTATGCAGTGAATTTATAGAGGTGACCAAGCCCTGATCTAAGATGGGAGATTGCATGACTGCAATTACATCGGGTGACCAGGAGAATTTCCTAACATAAGGGTTAAGATTCCTGAATCTCCTTCTCCCCAGTATATCTGCAGCAATTGTGCAATCTCCTTCTGAAGATCAGATATCTGCAGCCACAGATATTGCAAGATCCATTCATAAGGTGACAAGAAAAGGCAATGTAATTGGAAGGATGAGTAATGCATAATTCCTGGTTCTGTGCTGGTGTCTTTGCTTGTTATGTGAAACATGGGCCCTACCCAGTGGTTCCACACGCTGCCTCGGCCTACCTGCTCTATGTCATTCTCTGACAGAGACACCTAAGGGAAGAACTGTTAAAAGAACATGCCTTCGGACTTCCTCCAGCAAATGGCTGGACCTGGAATAACTGGAATAATATTTTCAAATTGGGATGGGCATGAATATCAGGGCGGGGAAGAATGAGATTGCTGCCATGTGCATCTTGCTTCTCCCAGTGAATCACTCCTTTCATTTCCAGCTTTTGTGCCTTACACCCAAAGTCTGAGAAGTCACTAAGGCTCTAGTTAATGCAATTGAGAAGGGATAAGGTGGGCACTTGGCATGTGATGGGCAGTCATTTGGGATCATCTTCTGTTGGCAGTGTTCTTCTCCACTGAAAACTGAATGATTCCCCAAGCCTGATATGACAACATAACCATAGAGCTAGGGTAAACTCTGTCTTTCTCTAAGAAACCAAGCACCTATGTATCAAAATATGTATCTGAGTCCCTCTACTCAGTGTGTTCAGGCCTTTGTTTTCCATAGCAGTTTAGCCTCAAAAAATTGCTTGATTCCTTAGATCTCAAGACGCTTCCCAAAACCAAGCATGCATCAAGATTCCTCATCTTGAAAACTAGGAGGGAGGAAGACAAGGAAAACAGCTCAGCTGGGGAAAAAAGGCCATGCTCTTAAGACATGCACTGCGCTGTCTCTTGGATCTTCCTCACAAGGGACTTTCCTGAGATAGACAGGTAGATTGATTGACCGATTGATAAATACCCTTGAGTTGTATCTATCAGGTTCATTGGTTTGTGTCTTGATGAACGCAACATTTCCGAATGCAGGTGTTCAGGAGCTCTACAGGGAGTAAGCTGGGAAAGAATAAACATCAGACACTAACCACTGTTTTGTATTTGGATGTCCATGTAGGAATCTCAAGCCAAAGAAAGCATTTCCCATGGTTTGGAAATGTCTGGAACAGGTTACCTGGGCCACGTCATTTAGAAGCAAAGCTGGGCAGGGAAATAGACTGACCTCCAAACTTAACTTGTGCCAAAGTTCCCTGGGCTGGAACCTTTCAATACTTAACTTCAGAATAAAATGTTCTGTTAGGCTGAAGTGTTTTTCCTGACCCTGTGCCTTCAGCTGGAAGGACTATAGCAATGAATGCTGCATTCATAAAAAAAACATTTAGTAGGTAAATAACTCCTTGTTGAAACTGAAACAGTATTAGTACAAACACTTCTCACTTGTCAACTATGTCAACAGTGGAATTGTTTAGAAGAATTCTCAAAATCATTTTCTTGTCAAAAAAAAAAAAGGAGAATATTAGACTGACAACAGAGGTATCCACAATGTACATGAAGAAGGGGAAAACAGGAACATACATGATGCAGGTTTCCCAGCAGGTTTATCTAGCCACATGAATGCCTTACAGTAATTAAGGTTTGGAAATTCTCCATGCTTATTCAGCATTCATTAGGCCTATGCTACAAAGATCAAATGCATGTCCACTGTAGCAAACAATACTTCCAGGGCTGGCAGAAATCCTGGTGTTGATGTCACCAGTAAAAACATGTCTGTCAGGTTGGTATTATGTTGTTAAGGAAAAGAGAATAACGTTTGGTGGGTTGTATTTCATTGCACAAAGAGGCTGTGCTGATGCAGATGTACTTTTTTTTTGAAGATGGGTCTAGAAGATGGCTCTCATGAATACAGATTTGCACCTTGATACCTCTTCTACTGTGTGAGCAGGTTTTTAGGGCTTAATGTGTGCATTTGGCATATATAACATTACACAGCCAAATATCCTGGGTTCTTGAGGGCACCAGACTAAGAGGTGGTGGAAAACAAAGCTAAGATTGGAGTCTGTAAGACTCCAAAGGGTTTGTCATTATCTCACAGGAAGTAGTGCTGCTTACAAAAGAGATTGGTATGCAGGCCTCATCTCATCTCTGTAGAATAATTTTTAATAAATTGTGGTGTATTATAAAACTTTGTTTCCTCACCAGTTAATATTCCCTTTCCCTTGAGACTCCCAACAGCCAGAAGAGGGACTAAACCAAAATGGTTTAACTTCTGAGTGAAGAGTCTGGGGACGGGCCATGGATTATGGGACAGAAAAAGCTGCCAAACTCACCCAGTTGGCAGAAAATGTGCTTATTCCAAGAAAGGTACTTAGCTGCTTTTGCAATCACACAAAGCCAGTACTCAAGGCCTTATCCCTCTAGTGTCCAGCAAGTCTTTGTTACTTATGCTTAAAAGAAAAATTGCCTGTAACTGCCAAGTCATCTGCACAGCAGAATTTAAATGCAAAAGTCAAACAAGTTCAGGCACCATTGTCTTTGGTGAAAACAAGGGCTGTAGCTACCAGCAAGGAGCTTGAACAGTGGCAGTGAACTATCGTATTTCTGGCAACCTGATCACCAGGTATCCTATTACGAACAACCTGTTGCTATAACAACAGATAATAGGATTAGACTTGAAAGACTGGTTAAGATTCACAAGGAATTTAATAACTGAATCTCATTCTTACCAACCAGAGCCTGCTTCATCAAAGGTTTTTTTCTGTTCGCTCTGAAGCCAGTAGCAACATTCGTTATCATTCCATTAGGAACAAATTTGTGCTTTTCAGATTCTGTCTTAATTTTAAGAGTTAAATTTTTCAGACTCAAAGTATATGAAATTCCTGGATCAGATTCCCTTGAATTTTGGCATCCCAAAGGAGACAGACAGCCAATATGCAGTGGCAAACTGGGGTTCACCAGCTGACTAACTGCAGTTGTCTCTTTCCTTCAGACATAAGCAACTGGGGAACAAGTACTTAAGACAGGCTTCTGGCAAATCCTTCCTGAAGCAGCAGCACAAGCTTTTGCAAGACTTAAGCTTTGCACTTTAGGGTTTGTGCAAAGGGAATGATTTGTCCCAAGCTGTACGGAGAGGAGCATCAAATTGGCAAAGGGCATAAAGCTGTGTTTTCCCTCCCGCTTCCTATTCCACCAACAATTACTTCTTTTCAAAAGCACCTTCAAGCACATCTTTCTGAAGAGAAGGGGAGAGGGGAAGAAGCTAATTCCTAAAATAAACCCCCTCCTATTGCTATACCTATTAGCCCTCTCTGAGGCAAGCTGCTGTGTCCAGAGTGCTCTCACACTACTGAAATACTTCCGGTACTACAAATGGCTATGAAGAGGGAGAGATGTTATCTCACGATCCAAATATACATTGCTAAGTTTTAGCTGGGTACCAGGAGAGTGAACTCTCATTCAAGAAAATGTGCTCCAGCCATGTAAAGTAATCCCAACGAAGTACACAAGGATATATAGGGTAAATTTCCTAAGTCAGAGCAATTATTCTTAAATACAGGACTATCTAGCATCTCAGCTGTACCAAGAAACAGAAACATTAAAGAAAACTTAGAAGTATTTCTTCTCATTAGGGCTCCCCAACTTTCCTCAGCAAAATGGACAGCTAGTTCAACACAGAAAAGCATGGCATGTCCAGAGTCCAAATGAACTACTTGCAGGCTTTCAAAATTACTTGAACTATTTCACTCTGGAAGAACTGGCACCTGCACAATGTCAGCTGTTACATTATTACACCAAGTGATATGATCTTGTTTGAGGAGTCAAGAACTGCTTGTGAATAATTTGGTTCAGGTGGATTAAACTGGCTGTTAAAAATAATGTCACAAAATATTTTTCATGGCTTAGAATCTAAAAAAAAAGTTGCAGGGTCACTGAGACTTTATGTACCAGTGCCACTTGCTGTGGTTGCCAATAATTTGAAATATCCGATTTTAAGAAAGAAAGAATGTCTGCACATAATTCTCTTTTACCCCATGTACTCTCCTTCTCTCCTCTGCTTAAACACAGCCCCCTTTGTCTCTTTCTTCATAACTTCTCTCACCTACATTTTACGTTCTTTCTTTTTCACACAAGTATGCACACTAGTTGTCTCTTTTTCTATACACACGGGTTTTTTCCTCATGCTCTTACAGTACCTCAGAAACCCTCATAGATATCTTCTTCTATTTCATACTCATAACTTTTTTTCTCTCTGTCTTACACATAGGTAACAAAGACACATACATACCTGCCAAATCCAGCACAATTTGGCTATGGTTTTAATTGCACCTACTAAACTGTTTTATTAATCTTTTTTTCTGTTATTTTAATTTTGGGAACCGCAGGTGAATGAGCACTGCTCATGCTCATTGCAGGCATAGAGAGCACGGCAACTGCCAGATGCCCTGGATTCACAGTGCAGACTGACTCAACACTGTGCACACACACCAGCTGTGCATGGAAAACCTCAGATTCACAGTGCAGAGCCCCAAGCACTGGACTCCCAGCATACGTGCTCAGTATGATACTGGTGAGAAGCAAGAACATTACTGGAAAGGTAATGTGGGATAGTTGGCTCCATTCAAGCACAACTTGGGAGTCCCAGTAGCGCACAGCTGGAATTGGATATGCAGGCTACAATAGTGTGGCTCTACACAGCACCAGATGGCCACTTAAAGCTAATTAGCTCAGGCTGGGTTCTGGCATTGCTGGTGATGGTGCCAGCAGTGGGCAGAGAATGACAGGGTGTTCATGGTCCTAGAAGGACAGGGCAGGGTGGAGCTGGGAGAGGAAGCAGCAGCGGTTTGGAGCTGGGGAGGGTGACACATCAGCACCAGGGCTAGAGCCCGCCGCGGGCGCTGCCGGCCGGGCCAGTGGCTCGGCGGGGCAAGTGGCTCTGCGGGGCCAGCTGGGCTCTGTGCCACACTCACTCAGCTCATTAGTCCCCACCCTCGAAGCCAGGACCCTGCGCTTCCTGCATCATGCTCAGAGCATGACCGTACTGCATTCCCCAGCACACCCCAGGCCACCCGGGTTTGCATGACGCAAAACAGGGCATCTCCCCTTCCCTGGATGGCAGAGCGCCGACTGAGAGTCTGCGCTTGTATCTCAGGATAACAAATGTCCACTTTTTTTCCACGACGTGGTCTCTTTTTCACTAAAATAGAATCCTGAGTGAATAGTTTTTGAAGATTTCGCCAGGATTCCTGGAAGTGAACCGTCACGTCAGCTTGTAAGTGACCGTGTTTCACTAGCTTTGCTGGGACTGCTGTACACCCAGAAATCCTACACGCGCTCATAGCAGAGCTACAGCGGCTCTGCAGCAGGGGAATTTTAAGAAGCACTGCATTTACCAGACATGCATGAGAATTGTTACTGTACAGCTGCATGAGGGGTCTGACATCTCCAGCAGAATCTCTTAGATGGACAGAATGCATATGCGACAAATAGCTGATTCGTAACACGCAGTACTGCCAAAGCAGCCAAGAAGCACTGAATTTATTACAGTTGTGCACTGGGCTTACTATTTAAGAGAAGCACCATGCAGTAGATCAGATACTTTTTGTAAACATGGGACTTATTTCGACGTGTTACAGAATGCAAGTAAACATACTCCTTCCTGGGAAATTCTGGAAAAGAAATACGGTAGTTCTGTGTTTAGAAATCCAGCTTTATACAAGTGCTCAGGCTGGAATAGTGTTGCCAATTGAAAAGAGTGCATTTGCTAATAATTTATGCAAACATAACACACATGTTTTTATGTTCCAGAGAAAGACAGTGTTCCCTGTCCTCATCTAATTGAAGTTGACCCTAGAGATTCAGCTGTAAAATGGTTAGGAACACCGCTCCAGCCCATGCCTCAAGCTCATATAAGACCAACTCTACCTATATTTATAATACATTGAGCCATACCCTGTTGGAGAGGATAACCAATTAAATCCAGTGGACACACAGAAGTTTGCTTTCTTTCTGCTAAAAAAAATTATACCCCTTTCTAACTGTATGTTTCTGCTATAGGAACACCCCCACCACCAAAACTAAATTACAGACTGGAGCATTTTATTGCAGAACATGTGCCACCTGCTGCTTCAAGTTGAGAAAGACCTAGACAGAGATACAACTCACCATCTCATTCTCTTCTCCCTGGTTAAGCTGTGCATAATGGTTCTTGGCAGGATTTTCCCCCATGAAATGACCCTCTGAAGATTTTCAAGAGCACCTTCAGGACAGCTCTTCAGCGCCGTGTGCTTGAACTTCCACATTGAGGAAGTGTTCTAAGTACACACCTTCCTTATAACTCTGCTGATGTTTGAAGAACGGAGCTCCTCCCTCTCCGTGGGGTTAGCAGGTAACATTCATCCCTCCTCCTTTCATTGTCGTTGGAGTTTTGCAACTGCGAGGGTACGTGCAAAATTCACTCAAAGACACTGCAAGAAAGAAGAAGTTAGATCTAACAAGCGTTTGCCACATTATGACTCTGCGCCATAACTCCGATAGGTGCAAGCAAGTGCTGTTGGCATGCAACTTTCAGGGGAGGGCAAGAGGGGAATATTTTTCTTCAAGAGATTATGGAATCACTGGAGACCAGGAGCGTGTCCAAATGAGAAGGGAAATAGGCATTGCTCTTGTTAACACTTAGCAACCAGCCTGAACTAAGTGCCCAGCTGTGATCCCCACATATGCCTTGAAGAAAAATTCAAGCTCTGGCATTGGAAACATGGGCCTCAGTTTGTGCAGGTGGATTCATGCACTGAGTGTGTAAGGAGCTGTAGGATCTGTAACCAGTATTTTTATTCATTATTAAGAATATCATCACAGAAAGTCTTCTGATCTCACCATATAGCTTTGGGAAACATCAGGTTATTTACTCACTTTAGCTGGAAGCTAGAATTCCCCCTGATGTCAGTGAACTGGATACAAACGTGTGACCTCCAAATCAGGGCCAAAGGGAGGGTTTTGTCACCTCCTTTTTTTGTTAATGTCAAGCTGCATTTGTTTATTAGTCTTGTGATTCATTCTCATTTTCTTGTCCTTTGCTACTTTTGAAGAAGTTACACACAACATATTTTAGGAATGATGTCAGAAGAAGCAAACCTGTTCTTCCAGCAAATATGTTAAGGAAACTAAAATATTATTTCTAGAGTGACTGAAACAGATCAAGAGGTTTCAAGTTAGTTCCTATTCATCAGCATTTTACTTCCATGTGGCAGGGACTTGTACAAGCCTCAAGTACCAGGAAAGACCACTGCCTATCCTGCAGTGGGCAGGCTCAGAGAAACTGAAATGGGAGAAATGCAGGGAACACAGAAGAGAAAATGAGGGAACGAGGTCAATCAATACAAGAAAAGCTGCCCATTGCTAATAATGTGAGCCAGGCACAGACCTGCAAACCAGATGTGCATGTATGCGCAGCACAGGGATGTTTGGTTGGCTTTTTTATTTTGTTTGTAAAATGCTGGTGACAAGCATTTGTATTGGACACCTAGTACACTTTCAAAAGGAACCAGGGGCTGGACAGGAAAGTACTAAGCTGTGTTATCTGTTGTGACAAGATCAAGAGGGAACAAGGTGCTCTCCGTATCCCAGCTTCAGTGTTACCCCTTCCTTCCCTCTACTGCAACTCTGAGGGCAGCTTTGAGCCTCTCAACTTTCCATTTTGTTCTTTTGAGACCCGGCAACAGGAACTCTCCAGTATTACGTAAGAATCAAAATTATCAATTAAAAAATAAAAAGGAAGAATGCAATAAAGTCATAAACCTGATTATACAAGAAAACTGAGCAGTGCTATCTAGGAGCTATAAAAGACAGAAAATAACTGCAGAAGTACCTTTTCCAAGGAAGGCTGATGATTTTGGGAAATTTTGGGAGGTGTCAGGGCTGGAAAACAGGAGTGCCACACACACACACTTTTTCTGCCTGGTCAGCTTTTGCTCCTTCCGCAAACGTCAGCCTTGTTATTTCTAGTGTCTGTAGAAGACTAGGGTGCAGTAGGGGTCCTTGCTGCCTTTTCACAGAGAAGACAGATGAGCTGCATGCAGAGTATCCCACCAAACTTGGGTGGCATAGGAAATAATCAAGGGTCATCCAATGTATTCACTATTCACAGGCTTATTCCAGCTCCAGTTGACAATTTCTGCTCCTACAGAACACTCTTATTAGGGAGATTTATATTTTCACATCTGAAAAAAAAGAAAAAACAGAGTAAATATGTAAAACATTCATCAACCTGTCATAATATTCCAGCAAAATTTGTTATTCCAGAACCAATGATGATGGTGGAATTTGTTCATTTTTTTAAGCAGGTTCACTTTCTCCCGGAGAAAAAACACCTCCAAAGCATCCAGTATTAGGGCCTTTACTTATATGATGCCCTCTACTGTTCAAAGTAAGATTTACATGTTAGTTTAGAAACAGGTATTTCTATCATGTTCTATGGAGTATCTGCATTCTTACTTTTAAATTGAAATTTTTCTTAAAACCCAGACATAAATCACAAAAATAACTGGTCAAATTAAAATAGAAAAAAAGTACGATTTAAAACAAAGATAGTCCTTTAAATTTATAAATAAACATATAAATCTAAAAGCAACCAAGCAAGAGACAAAAACATGTAGTTCACCTCATCCCTACAACTTCTGTCCCAGCCCTGAAAATACATGTATGTATTATGTCACTCTTGTGCAACTTATTTTGCTCTAAGAACTCCCACTGCATAAATACAAGCCTGGCCTACAACAAACTCCAAATCTCTTTTTCTGTTCAGCTCAGCACGAGACCCAGTTCTGGGCATATTACAGAAAGGAAGCTGTGAACCAACTGGTGACAGTCCACAGGACAGCACAGAGAAGAATGAGAAAGGAATCAGAAAAGATGGAAAATGGATTCTGGGTTGTTCAATCTAAAGAAAAGGAAGCTAAGAGGAGACATGACGACAGTTTCCAAACACGCAAATTAAGAAAATGATACTGTGTTCACTATGGATAGAGTTAACTTGCTGCAAGAATGATTCAAATTAGGCATGAGGGAAAACTGTCTCGTAATGTTAGCAAGCACTGGCACTGCCAGGTGAACACTCCAATGCCTGTGGTCTTTACAGAGAGGTGAGGGATGCACCTCTCAGAAATGACATAACTAGAGGTGATTCTGTCAGAGGGCACACAGACAGATAGATCTCCTGAACATTCCTCATTCTTCTCTGCCTCCCGCTTCCATGTGGTCCTGGCCGCAACCCCCTCCCAAACAACTCACAGAATCCCATTTGGACATGCTGTGCGTTTTCCAGCTTTCAAGCCGACGCTGCCACCTATTTTGCACACATCTTCAGCGCAGCAACAGCTGGGAACTCATATGGGAATGGTGTTTAACC
>JAHREE010000255.1:136607-159036 GCA_033628505.1 Tringa tobata | reverse complement strand
ACGGTCCAATCATCAGCTTGCTTCCTATAGGCTTTCCACACCCTGATTTAAAATACTGTCTTCAAAAGCAGGAAATAAAATGTTTCTGGTGTGGAGGCACTTTCACTTTTTATTGTTATGTAGCCACTTTTGTATTGATTCTATCTGTGATTAATTTCTGAGTCTGTTTTAATTCCATATCAAAGATGAGAAACTTGTTGCTACTTTAGGGATTATTCCACTCCTGCCTATTATCCTCTTTCTAGATACTAAGTTTGTTATTGCAAAAGCACAGCTTTCCAGATAGTGCAGTGTAGAAGGAGAGTATCCTTCAAAATCTTAGTGACTTTTAAAAACGAGGACTTTCATAAGAGTCAGTGGAGTTCCCTTTTTTTAAGCTTTCCATTATGCCAAAGGAAATTTCTAAACATAGATCACTGGGAGAATTGGCCTTTTAAGAGAGGAAAATGTCTCGATTCACGTAATTCTGATTTTCAACTTATCTTCCAAAAGCTCAATTTCTGGGTCAAAAGTGCTTTTATAACAAAGACTTCCACTTCTTTGGGCATTAAGAATATGCCTCTAATAGACAATGTCATCTCTAGTACATGGAAAATCTCAAGGCAAAGAATTATATAGATTATAGAGCATGTTATTAGAAAATGCTGTAATAATTTCCATTTCATATAATTCACTTACTCTCTTTAAGATCTGCTAATTTTAAATTATTTAGGAATACGGGATGAATAATTTGCCTTCTCAATGGTGCAAAGCACTTTCTTCTTTTATATTTATCCCCTTTGTAAGTAAAGGCATTTGATAATATTGAAAACTCTGAAAGAAGCATCAAGGGGCAAGCATTAATTTCAAGAACTGTAACTTCACTCATATTTTTATCCAGTAAATTATTTCATATTAACCATACTTATATGATGGTGAGACTAAAAAGTTACAAAAGAAATTGCTTTTTCCAGAGCTGTTGTCTCTCCCTGAAACCAGCAAAGCCACCTCAAAATGTTGAAGCATGCAGGTAGTGTAGTAGAAAGTATACAAGGCGCTTTATTCCAACCTATGCCCTTGTTTTAACATAGGCAGGATTGATAAGGTCCCTGTGTTTTAACGTGTGCTTTACGTGGCTGGGCTCTGTTTTCAGCGTGAAATCTTTCAGACTGAAATTTTCCCTCTTGCATAAACCTGAATTACTTTATTGAAGTCTTCAACAAACATGGTATAGCCATCTCAAGAAGTAATCTTGTCTATGCGTGACCTAAGACAAAACGATAGTGCTGTAATTCTGGAACTGGAGAATATTAAAGTCACTGGACGATGTCATTAAGTATGTGCTTCAACTGCAAAGGAGAATCTGCTTTGCCAAAACAGGACAAATGTATTTTGCAAAGGAATTTTGTCTGTGTATTGTTTTTTTGAAGTTTGAAAATCCTCTACAGACTTAATGTTATCTAAAAGTTCATTTTGAATAACAAGATAGGCCAAACTGTCAAGTTTTCTTTTATGTCATAAATTGATCATAGTCTTTTGTGGACTCTTAGCTCCTGTTTGCCCAAACTGTTTTACCTCAGACATGTTACTTGCCTTAATCCAGTGTGGAAGTTAAATTTAGTTCATAACAGACTTCATAAATGTTATTTAAGGTTTTATTTCTGTAATTACTAGAAATGTAGTATCTATTTATGATGTTTACAGCTTTTTAATTTCCTGATGCTGTACTAATGATAGCTGGAAACTGTACATTCAGAATGATGCTCTAATTTATCTGTACCCAGCTAAAATGCCATGTGCATTGCTTCTGAAGAGGTCACTGAATTAATGGTATGTTGAGGAAATGTGTTACTTAGAGTTTTTATTCCTTTCTTTTAGTGTCATCTGCCGGAGTCTAGCAAATAGCAGCTATGGAATAAAAAGAAAATCACCACTTCAAAACTTGCATCTTGTTTCCCGAAGTATACATCATCCCCACTATCCAAGTTCAAAATTTCAAAGACCTCCACTGAGGATATCTGCTCAGCTGTTCTCTTCTCTTAATCGTCTTCCCCTACGCAAAACAAAACTTTTAAATGTAAAATATGGATACCAGTTCCACAGGAACTTTTGGCTAGCTAGACTAGCATCGAGGCTTCTCAAACTTCGCTACCTTATATTAGGATCTGCTGTAGGTGGTGGTTATACAGTAAAGAAGGTATTTATCTTTTGAAGCTATTTTATGCATTTTGTCTTTGTTATTATGTACTTCAGAACAACAGTAGTTGATATATCCGCAGAAATATGAGAGATCATTGTTTGGCTAGCTAATGATAATAAAGACGAAGGAATATGGAAAACAGATTGTTTAGAGAACTAGTATAGATTTTAAAAGTTCCAAGTAGTATTATTCATCTCTAAAAGATGGTGGGTTAGTATGTTTTATGTGTAGGTATTACTTATCAATAGATTGTTTATGTGCTTCTCTACATACATTTCTTCTATTTCTACTAATGTTTTTTTCCTTTTTTGTATTAGACATATGATCAGTGGAAGGACATGATGCCAGACCTCGATGAATATAAGTGGATTGTTCCTGACTTCATTTGGGAACTTGATGAACATATTGACTTTGGTATCACAAAAGCTAAAATGTTACTCTGTCTAAAGACTAGGACATGTAAATTTAAACACAAGGGCCTCTCTCCAGTAGTCATTATAGGTGTAATTTGCGTGAAATTGTATTGTTAGTTTGGTTTGTGTTTTACCAAGGTATTTGTGTGTTTGTAGGAAGGAATTAAGCATTGTTTAGAATTGATGTTCCATAATCCATCCTTTCATTTGAGACTGTTCTCGGTCCTTTCATAATCCCGTTGTTAAAAGGAGACTTGCAACATGATTAAGGGGGACTAACACAGGTTTTGGTAGTGTTACGTGCAAAGTTCTTTCTTTCAGTATGAATGACACTTGTTAGTGTCATTACAAGTAAAATTATAGATATAAATAGATAAGTAAAAGACATGTATGAGTAAAAGACCAGTTGAAAATGCACAATGACGAACTTACCTATATACAAAATCATCTTAAAGATACAGAAGAAAAGAAAATGAAAAATATAGACTGTTTTCCTGAACCTTCTGGTTACAGTAGGTTTTTTGCATATTTCAGTTGAAACATAGAAATCTAAAAAACAGACACTGAGTTACTTCATATATATGCAGGATAGTAAGGTGGTGTTCTTTTTTTAAAAAAACAGTTCATGCAGATTTTATTACATGTACGAGCATTTCTTAGATAAATGCAGAGCCTGAATAACTGAGGCAAATGGTTTCTTGTTTTTATTGCTCATGGACACTACTTTTGTATAGTACTTTAAAGCCAACAAGTTTGGGTTTTTAAAGGATTACAAAATTGGCTTATTTATGAAACTGAAAAATAAGGTTTTCTTAAAATGTACAAGAGGTGAACACAGTTATAGTGTCATGTAATTTTAAAACATCCTATGCAAGGTACGTGAGAGCATAATGTGGTGAAATGCAGCAGTAGGTTTTAGACTATTTTAAAGTAACTGAGGCAACCAGGTTATTGGGAAGTTCAAAGTCTAAAAAAGCAATTGATTTTTCAGATCTGATAATCTTTCCCAACACTAATTGGGGGAGGTGCATGTGGAAAAAAACTTCCGAGTTCTTTATTTAAAAAAAAAAAAGCCACATCCTGAAACAGTTGCTAAGTTTTACAACCTAAGTGTGTGTGTTTGTTTTTGTTGGTTTTTTTTCACAAAAGTAATAGGAAAAAACCCTACTCATTAGCTGTTTTACTGTTTTCCTAGAAAAACTTATCAAAGCCCTTCCTGATGCAGATGACCTTGCCAAACTCCTGCCTGACTTTGACAAGATTGGAGAGAGCTTCACTTCACTGAAAGGATTTTTTTCTCCTGGTGAGAGCAATTTTTCAGCTTAGTTTTAATTTTGAAAAATTAAGCTATTACAAGATGAGGTTACAGATATGTTCTTAGATGCTAAAAGAAAGCGGATCCTGAAAATGCATGCCTTTTCATTGACTATCTCGTCTGAAAGTGTATGGACACAGGTAAGTGTAATGTATTTTTAAAAGCAAGAATTCTAGTAGCAAGTACAGAGAAACAAAACGTGAAATTGACTAGAGAACTAGAATTCTTATACAACCCTGCACAAACAGATTGAAGATTGAAAACTACGTTGCTGCAGTGAGTCATAGGAGCTGGATGTGTCCAGCTGGAATTTGGAGGTGAGAGTGGCGCTGAATGGTAACAGTACCATGGCTGTTAAAGGAGAAAAGAGTTGGATTATTAAGAGTGGTAGATCTTCATGTCTCAGGCATGTGAAAGAAGAGGTTTATAATGAAGGTGTTCTTTTGGGGGCGTTCTTGAAGATTTAGCTTAGGTAGGGGCTGCGTTTTGAAGGAGTAGGTAGGAGCTATAGGTCCTTCACAAAAGAAAAGGGGGTGGTTTGTCTATTCGGTGTGTCCAGGCAGTAGTTTTCAGGTCTTGGGAGACTTAAATAAGACATTTCTGATCAGTGGGCTTTTTAAAACTGAAAATGATTACTTTGATCATCTTATCTGACTTGCTAATGAGCACAGCTTAAAACTTCACTCAGTTATTATTATTCTTGTAATAAAGTGCAAGATTATTCCTATTATATACCTTAATAATTATCAAACCATATAAATTTGCATTCAGAAAAGATTGTGTCTGAGGTGTTAACAGTCATTACTCTGTGTTTGACAATATTTCTATATCAGTGGACATAAGAAGTGTATTTTTATTTTCTTAAAATACTATCAATAGTAGAACTAGTTTATTAATCTAACAAACTCAGCGAGCGCCTAAGGAGGGATCAAGTTCAATAGAGTGACAAGTAGATTACAATCTCCTATGTATTTTGGCTATTTCAAATCGTGGTGTTGTTGACTGGTATTGTGAGATGTCGCCTATTTGTTATCGTACTCACATGGGCATAATTGCCATTTATGATTGTGTGGTCCTCCCAATGAGACAGAGATCCCTCATCTTTGTTTTGAATTTTGTTTTGTATTTATAATTTTTATTTCCCCTCTTCTGCTGATTTTTCACAGGTTACAATTTGGTTAGTGAAGTCTTAGGAGCTTCTGATCTACTTCTGTTGTTAGGTGTGTAAAAGCCCTTTTTACTGCCCTTAATCTGCCTCTTTAAAACAAAGTCTTCAAACATTACTATACTAAGAGGAGTGAATATCAGTGTAAACACGACTATTTACAGCATTTAATATTGAATTACAAATACTTTCCAACTATTTTAAGAATGCTTAGATCCTTCCCTGGGAGAGTGAATAGATGAACGGTTGTTATTTCTCTGCCACAGTCCTTGGCAGATGCTTTTTATTTCAGGCATTTTCCAGAAGCTAGTTTTGAAAACCTATGTCACTACAATAGGAAATAAATTTTTTTCTCATTACAGCAATAGCAATGGAGTTTGTATTATCCTTTCATGTTTATCAGAAATAAGAAATTTTACAATGTTTTCAGAACTTTAATAGTCTTACTGAAGTTGCTTTCTCCATTGTCATATAGCTAATCTGAGTCACAAATTAGATACAAAATTTTCAAATGTGGTCTAAACTGAATTTCTTTTTCAGTTTCTTAAGGTGAATCTTTTTTTTTTTCTTATTAGGAAATTCAAAGATTATTGAATTAATAATACCTGGGGGTTAAAACTTTAATTTTATAGCAGGTGTATTTTGAGAATTTTTAAGTGCCTTTTCCATGTGATAATGAGTTTCTGTAATTATGTTCTAGGTTCTCCAGGAGAAACAGCATTCAGAGCTACTGACCAAGGCTATGACAATGACAAACAGTTCAAGAAGGTAATTACTCTCTTCCAAAACTAAAAATGTCTTGACACCAGGTAATTTTTTTTAAAAGTGCTTCAATAGCTAGCTGCAGATGTTTATATGAAACAGCTTGAATAGAATTTATCATTGAAAATTACTTGAATATGCATTTTTTATTTTAATAATTAAACAGTACAGTGATAGTAAATATTGTGGTGTAAGGAAAATACAAGGCAGTCATAAACATCTTTAGGAGTTGCATTCTTAAGAAAATTGGCTTGTAAGAATAATGTAATTTTAGGTGTTTCCTGTGCATTTGCACTTGTTCAGGGCATGTTCTCAGTGGTACTTGAGCTTACAGCTTATTACTGAAGGTGGTTTAGGCTTTTATAGTTATTTTCAAGTCTTTTTGCTTGCAACCTTGTTTCTGTTGACATTTTCACAGCTGTGATTCTTACTTAAGCATCTTAATAAAGAATTTCTGCCTTAGTAAAGAATTTCTATTCCTTAAAGCAGTCTGTCTTTTTACTTTCCTCATATAGAAAAAGCATACGTCACATTTTCTTTACTGTCTTCTGGAAAAAAAAGTCACTGTATTTTGGCAACAGAAAGTTTTAGCATGTTTTCCTTGAAGTGATGAAGGTGAAGTTTAATTTTTTTTTTGCTTTCATGAATAGTAGATCTTATTCATATTAAATCCCTAAATTGTAATGTTACTCATTCTTTAAAGGCTTTTCCTTTTTCCTGTGTATATTTTTAAAAGTTATTTTTAAAAATGAAAGGAAAATAATATACATTGGGGAATTTGTAAATTCTTATATATTTATTTTTTCAACTGAAAGTGTCTGAACTATGACTGGGGCTTTTATGTAAAAGGCATTTCTGTATATGCAGGCATGTATACATTTATTCTACATTAATTCTGCATGGCAATATATGGTGAAACCTGTACAAAGCTCACTTTTTATAATTGTTTTTTTCCCCTTAGAACAGTGATGGATTTCTACATGAGAATTAAGTTTGCATTTTGTTTCCCCTTTGTCAATAAACTGTCTGTATATGTTGTTTTGTTTTCTCTTGAGAGATTGCTTAGCACAGGTTTCACTGTTTAAAACCTATAAAATACTTTACTGTTGATTTGTGAAGAAGTGGCCATCTTAGTTTATTGTCTTTGAGAACTAAATTAACTGAGACTTTTTCTGAATACCAGTAATACTTATGCTGGTTTTTGGATACAGTGACAACTGCATTGTAATGTTGCCAACAAAACTTTGGCTGTGGTATGGAAAATGGCAGCCCATATTAAATCAATATGATTTAGAAAATTTAGTCTGGTATACTAATTTTTGTTATTCCAATTATATCTGATACATTACACTTAGAAACTGTTGGTTTGCTAATTAATATAATAAATTTTGGTTGTTATATTTCAAACAAGACACATGAATACCTAACAAAGCATAATCACTTAGTTTATTGGCAAGCAAAATTATTATTTTCAAGACAATGGGTTAGATGGCCTTTTTTCATTCAATGCTTTCCACTGCCAACTAAGTACTAGTTTATGAATTGTGATTGTATGAATGCATAAAGTGCTGGAGCGTGGTATTAAATGTGTCTGATGAGCTGCTTTTCTTTGTTTCATTGTGGAAAAGATGAGTAACTGGCAAAGGAATCTGGGAATTCCTCATTTGGAGGAGAGTTCTGTGGAACTGTTATTGGGCATGCTCCTCAGATGGGTCTCTTAAAAACTCCCTGTAGAATGAGTGAGAAACCAGTTAGTTTGCAAGACAACTTTTGAGAGGGTGAACATTGTCCCAAACACCAAATCAGACTGTACTGCTTATTGCCAGCTAATGTGCTTATCTCATAATTTTTTGAAAAGAGACTCAAATGAAAATTACTGGAGTGTTCAGATAAGCAATTTAAATAAATGAAGTTTAAATCTGTTTCTGCTTGTATTAAATAAGAAATTTTGTTCTCGGAGAAAGAGAGAAGATAACTTTCTAAGAAGGCTCAAGTGCAAGCCTGAAATAGTCTGACACATACAATACAATGAAGCCATAGTTATAAAAGTTATCTTGTACTATTGTCTGTGTCCAAAAAAAATTCCTAAAGAGTTTCAGCTTCATCTTCAAGCAAAGAAGTTCCAAAGCTCAGCCCAATTTTTAAAGAAAGTTTGTAGTGACTGTGATGAAGTGGGTGTGAAAAATGTAACTCACGTATTGATTTGGGGCCAGATAAATAAACAATTTAAGCCAGATAAATAAACAATTCAGAACCAACCACAGGGTCCTTTCTCTGTCTTTGGCAACTTGATAAAATCTCATGCCTTGAAGAACCTGATGCACCGTTAAGGATTTGGCAGTGTGTACGCTGCCTCGCTCCGCCAGCACAGGGTCACCTTCAGTCCCTGTAAGAAGCAGCACAGTAATTCCACAGCTCTTCACAACAACTACTGCAGGAGAGGGAATTATTATGGAATATCCCTTGACTCGAACCTTTTATTTTTAAACATTCTCATTTGTTTCATTCTTTCTTGCAAGTTATGCAGTAAAGTTTCCCTTATTCTCTCTCTTCTGTTCATAGCACCGTTATATTCTCAACTTAATTCCCAGTTTCATGTTATAGGGAGTCTCGATTAAATTGTGGCATTTATTCAAGTTCTTAGAAATTGGTCTATTTGCATTCCTCACCATTTTCACTCCTTTACGTCCCTCAGCGTTTAATTATTTTTCCTGCAAAGACTTATTTTGGGCTTATCTTTTCTCTTGAATAATCACACTGAAGTCATCAGGAAATAGTGGAGAGGGTCAAGACGGGCAAATAAACAGGGCTCTGGTTGCCCATGAAAATGGGACACACATACTTTAGTCGTGAGAAACTTCTAAATTAAAGAGATAGTCATACCCAACTGAAGTACAGCATATTAACTTTTAATGTAAAAGAATGTAATAGTTTTAAAGTGTATGTAGTAACAATGTCAGCACTTGTTTTGCCTGTTTTTTTTTAATTTATTGCACACCCAGATTCTCATGATGACTTTGCAGGGTTTGTGCCATTGTGTTTGTCAGCCAGCATTACTCCCCTTTACATTGTTTCTTTGATGTGAAAATAATAATATAACAATTGTAAATGACTTGGTTTTTTAAATCCCATTAATTGATCAATGTTGTTTTTTTTTCCTAGATAAGTTTCTTTAAAATAAATAGTTTTACGTTGGAATGATTGATTTTGGGGGCAGGGGTGTGGAAGCAGTAGTAGTGTCCAGTGAGAGACAGATATAAACATTTTTGTCTGTGTCCTGGTTCCTACCAGCTTGGGCATTTTGTGTATAGCTCTGTGCTATTAAAAGAAATAATCTTATAGACTGACATATACAAAAAAGAAAATATTGTTGAGAGGCCTTATAAGTCACTGTAATTTTTACTTGAATATTTTATTCAATGGGGTAACCATAGTTGAATTCGGCTTTTCGTACTTTACTATGGAGTAAGAGCCACACGGACCAGATGTCTTAGAAAGTAATTACAAATTAAATAGTTAGATTTGGTGACTTTGAACATTTGTTACAGTTCCTGTTTAAATGCTCAAAGGCCTTCATGGCAGACTTTGTTCAGTGTTTTTTCATGTGTTTTCTTGACCAATAATGTTTAAAGGAACTGTGTCAGGTCATATTGCAAGTTTGCTTGTTTGAGAAACAGCAAAATAGTACTATAGTTCCTCTTAACACCAGGTGTAGCTATGAGGCCATCTCTCCTTGCTGCTGTATAGAAATGAAATCTTTCGTTTTGTCTGAGTTCTTGACACAGCTCTAATGTGTTTGCTGGTCTGGCAATATAGAAATTCCTTAAATCTTAAAAGTTGTGCAGTAAAAGACAAATGTGAGGATTTTTCTGTTCTTGAAATGTTATACAAGTCACTATTTAACAAATGCTTACGTTTGGTCATTTGATTGTCTCTCTTTTATCCATACTCTCCTGTGTTGTTTATCCTTATGTGTACATGCCTGTGTGTGTATTTCATGCAACAAATGTGTAATCGATGGTTGATGTCTTGAATTCTTACACCAAAGTTCTATTTTGGAGTTTGTTTTGATTCTTTAAAGTGCATTTTTGAAACCTTTCATTTCACTGAATGTTTTCTTAGGAAGAGATGTAATATTTTTTAAAGAGCTTTATTTAAACAGTTCATTAATACTTTTGTCTACATTCTCTGAAATAAATTGTGCATAAAGGTCCAGTAGGTGCTGTTATAGTATCTCTAAACCAATTTTGAAAGACAGCTTACCATTACAAAAATATTTGGTATGGAGAGAGGAGAGGAGAAAAGAGCTTCGTGGAAATGCTGAATAGGTAAAGGAACAAGCATGGAGTTGCAGGGATTTTGAAGTGATCGGGAAGGATTACGGCAGCGTGAATTTAAGCTGCAGTGTGTTATGGAAGTGGAAAGGGGGCTTTTTCTTTCTCTATGGTCTAGAAACTGTTCTGCTTCTCCTAGTTCAAGAAAGTTAAGTAGCAGGCAAAATCATATTTCTATGAACTGTCTGTGGTGCTGAGAATAAGAATAAAATGAGAACTTTTGCATTACTGACAAAGTTGAGCTTATTAGCTGTTGTGCGCAGCTTTGTGTAGGATGTCCAAAGCACTCTCTTTGAATACATGCATCGTTAAGTTGTGAAAAATTGCTGATACTTAAAAACTTCTGGTATGGATAATTGAAATGAAATCCTGAAATTTTTGAGAATATTTTAAAGCCAGGATAGTAGAATTTTTTTAAGGTTTAGATGCTTAGTTAATGTTGAATGTAATTATAAAATGTAGCTAAATGTTTATTGTTTTGTTCTACCTGGATTTGCAAAATGCATGGTTTGCTGGCTATATCCACTCCCAGCTAGTTAGCAAGAAATCTTGCTAATGAAGTTTCACTTTTGTTTGAACTGACCCATTCATACCTGTTTTTCATCTGTCTTTGTCATGCCCTTTGGTTTAACCTTGTTCTCCTTACACCCCAAATTTTTCCTCTCCTTTCTATTATAAACTCGTGGCAGGGCCTGCTCGGTGAACTCATTCTGTTACAACAACAAATCCAGCAGCACGAAGAGGAAGCGCGCAGAGCCGCAGGCCAATATAACATGGGCTCTTCCCAGCAGAAGCGAAAGGTGATGGCTTAAGGGCACACTAATCAAATACTTCAGCCTTCTTCATTTGAGCTAGAAAAATCTAACTAATTAAATCATGAATCTAAATAATTATTACAGCCAACTTCAGGTGTGTAGTCCTGTTTCAGTTTAACCAAGTTGCATTTAAAGCATGGTGTTAAAAACAGAACAGGTACTATGTGTCACTTGGAAATTGTATCTTCTCTGCCTATAAAAAAACTGGTATTTAAAGTTCATACATTAAAAATGCATTTAAGGAAAGTATGTGCATAAATGTCGTCTCTTTACTGTTGCTTGCAGTAGCTCTGTCTTGTAAGAGTACAGCCATTTACAGGCAATATATCTGTGGGAATATTTTTTCTTGCTTTATACTGTACCAGTCTGAAAATGATAGCAGATCCTCAGAAACAATTTTGCACAGACAATTAAATACTGCTGTTAATAACAGTCTCTTCTGTATATTCATCAAAGCTATTCCTTCGTCTGTTTCCCCTCCTAAAGCACAGTTTATACTGACACACTGCAGTTGTTAAAATTTTTAGCAATATTATGAACTACATGTCCAAAATACCATATGTACTAATGTTCTAAGCACTCCTGAACCAAATACTGAAGCATATACATCATTCTACAGCGCTTTGTTATTTTTGACATAACTTACCTAATTTTCCTTGTTAGAATTAATCATCTCATGCTAGATAATTCTTTGCTTCAGATCTTGCAACATGTAGCTGTGTGCAGTATTTTTTGCTTATGGTGTTTAACACAAGGGCACTGTGCAGAAAAGACAGTGCTCAGGTGGTTGGAGGGAGTGTGTCTCTGAGTGTGTCCTTCAGTGATGCCTCAGGGCCCCAGAAGTACTTTCAGGAACAGCTGGGGAGGAAAGAGTGGGCAAATATTAACTGCTTTGAAAATCTACTGCTCATAGAAAAACACTCTGTTTTCCTTTATTTTTCTTGCTGCTTCTGACTCTGCGCCATTCCCTTTGCCTGTCTATTTTTATTTTCACCTTATGTCTCTGAGGTGTTTAAATAGTGTGTGCATATGTAAATGTTTATTTACATATACCACCTTGTGGCTGCACGCATCAAGTTGTCTGTGTGCTAAACTAACTCTGGTTTTAATGCACCATTGCTATCACTGAACTAATTAACAGAAATAAAAAGGAAGACAATTTCCAGCACTTCCTCTTTATTTATGAATAAAAAAATAATTGGATATGGATGGAAGTGTCAGCTTGGATTGCTTTCTGTAAAGTGCAGGCACAATCCTGTAGATTACAGGTTTAATAGCGAAATAATAATATCAATGATATATCATCAATCACTATGGATAATTGATTATTTATTTTTTTGTTAATCTGTAACAACTGGTGTGAAATTATAGTAGCTAAATTGATTGGTGTCTAAATGACCACTGTCTTTGCATGTTAGATAATATGCTCTTTCTGATCCGAAGCTAACTGGAGATGTAAATGTCACATGAGCTTTATTTAAATGTTGAAGCTTTTACCTATATCATTCTTTTAGTAATTGTTTTGATTCTAATTTTTTCTAAATTTATTAGTCAGCCATTAGATTCTGTGTTGTTTGTAAATATTTACATTATATGAATTTGTATTGCACTACTTATGCTTTCGTGTTTATATTGTTAAAAAGTGATTGTTTTGAACAACTGTTTATTACATCTTAATGAACCTATTTTAAGAAAACTTGACTGAGTGGCGCTAATTGCCTGATCTTACTACGTTTTATGCCTTTAACTTCAAAATGTTTTGTATTATACTATCCTAATTTTTCCAGATTTTAATGTAATTTAAATAATTTTAAAATAACCCTTTGAGACTGTTCTAACTACAACGTATGAAGTTGTGCAAACCAAATATGAAATAAAAATCCCCTTGAAAATTTAGAAATAGTGAATACTCACCTGAAAGTGCTTTCTGTAGCAAGCAGGTGTTTTAGTGATTGTATCCTAGTAAGATCCTGATAATTCAGGAAAGGGACATATAAGATCCTAAAAGTTTGACTACTAAAATTATATTTAGGGCAGTCACCACAAAACTCTGACCATATCGAGTTTGCTTTTCCCTAAGCTCACTTTCGTAGTATTAAGTCTTGAAGGGTTAACTTCTTGCATTTGCATGTACTGGAATTAGGACTTTTTTTTTTATGTGAACCTCCTGTTGCAGATGGAACTTCCCATCAGTGTTAAATCTCAAATGCTAATTGAAAAATTTTTACTTGCTTTAAAATGCATGTGAAGTCAATTTTCTTCTGTGGAATGAAGCTTTTGGCTTTGGATTTGGTTACTTGCAGTGGATAAACCAAACAATGTGTTAGTAGCCGTGGTTATTTTTCTTTGTAGGTTTCAGACAAAGAGAAGATTGATCAACTTCAAGAAGAACTTTTACGCACTCAGGTAACTTTTTTGAGTTACTGATATCTTAAGTAGAGATTTTTGTGCAGCAGACTCAAATTTAGTAAATGAAAGCACACCTGGAATATGTTAAAAATGCAGTGCTTTGTTCAGTCTTTTGAGTTTATCGATACAGAGTTGACTGTGTTGGTACAGACCAAAGGTCAGTCTAGTCTGTTCTTTTTCTGACAGTGACTGACAGAATGCAAGAGGGGAGTGTGAGAATAGGGCAAGTGTGTAATCATTCTTTGCCAAAATACCTTCCTTGCCTTCAATGCTACATATTCCTGAAATGTAAAGCTAGCCCAGGAGTGTTAGGTAAAAACAATGGTGATATTCCACTTTTTAACCTGTTATGCATGCTAACTTACTCCTAACATTATACAGTTCTCTCTTATAACTTCAATGCTGCTATATACATCTGTGATATCTTGTATGTTCAAATAGCACATTTGTTGCAGAAAGGAAATGAGTTTACTTATTAATGAGTTGTAGTTACAGTGCTAGAGTTGTATGTAAGCCATGCAGTGTTAATCAAAATTTTTGTCTTTTTGTGAAGCAGTAAGCGGTTCTTTCAGTTAAAGCTGTTTCTATGATTGGGCTATTTGGTATGAAAATTGCTGTAGGCAGATTAAAAGCTTTTTCTCTGCCCTCTCTTTGGGATTTAAGAGAACATTTAATCCTTTTTAGAAGATGAAGAGGATGATGCTGTTCGGAGGGATGTCCTTTAAAAAAAATCAAAAAGTGAAAATTTGAACAGTAATGACAGCTATTGGTAGGATTTTTTTAATACACATTTCTAAAAAACACTGCTTCACAAAACCCAAGCCACTTTCAGTTCCTGAAATTCCTGGAATTCCTTCCATCTAGTTCAGTTGTTGTAATTTAATATAGTCTGAGAGAAGATGTGCTTTTGCAAGTGAATTCCTGGTTTCAGTATTCCTTCTTGTTACTTCTGTTAAAGAGAAGCCTGCTTCATTAGAGGAAAAAGAGGAAGAGGAAAAGATCTGCAGAGGTCAGCTTTAGGATCACTGCTTTTCAAACTGGCCTTTTTAAACGTGCGTGGCAAGTTTCAGAGAACCTAGCAGTACAATAATAGACACTTAGAAAGTCCATTTTTTAATAAGAATTTCTGGATGTAGTGAATACATACGTGTTACTTTGTTCTCCTTACATAAAACTTGTACTGCAACCTGACAAGGTTAAAATAGTAATAAATCTATCAAGGATGTAACTATATGAGCATATGTTATTTAAGAAGAAAGTCACAAAAATAAAATCTGTTTCATGTTTTCTGAAATTTGGTCATGCATTCAGGAGCTAATTGAAGAATTCCCTGCATCAGTTTAACCGAAGAGCATTTCCAGCCCTTCTGGGGGGTAGTTTTCATAAATATGGTGGGCAGCAGCAGATCTGGTTCTGTGATCTGACTTATGAAGAAATATTTCATCCCTTAGGCAGTCCTTGCAGAGCAGGAACCACAATTCCTCCGCTATATATTGTTTAGACAGCAATGCTTTTTCTTCCTAGGTGTGTTGCCTTACAGCAAACTCATACGGTTTTCATATATTTTATCTTAATGGTCCTTTTGAGTGCAAATGAGGTACAGGGTGGGACTCCTTCCTGTCTCATTTATTGACTTGAACTTCACCAAATATCAATCCAACAAAATTTTAGCAAGGCGGAACTAGTTATTTTTAAGCTAAACTTCTTTCAGCGTTGATGCATATTAGTCATACCAGTCATTACTTTAGTTTGCTTGGTTACTTAAGTTAATGTACAATTAATCTTTTGTTGTATCAGTAGGCTTCTAAATTAATTGGCTGTTTGGCTCAGCTACATTGTTTTGATATGAGGTTTGGTAATCTCTTTATTTGCTAGTTTTGAAAGCATTTATTATTTACCTTTTTTTATAACAGCTTGACATTTGATGTGTTCTTAAAATACACTCAGGCCAAATACGTTTCCACATCATAGAAAACAGTTTTCAGAGTAGGTATGAAAACTCAATTCATCTGTTGTCTTCGGGGGGCTATTGTAATCTCCTTCTAAACAGGACTGAGCTGGTACAGTTGTTCCTTGGACTGAGGTTTTATACTGAGGAGAGGGTCTAAACTAGGCTTGCAAATTCACATTTAAGCCCCATGATCTTTTTCATTGAACAGCCAGTTCCCACTGACACTAATTTCTGTCTGTGTATGTGTAGCTCCTTTGAAAATGACGCTTAAGATGCTTGAAGATTGATTTATGTGTCTCATAAATCATAACATTGTGGTGTTATTAAAACTTTTGAAGCAAAGGTGTTGCTGAAAAAGAATCCTAACAGTCTTCTCTTGATGGTCTTGTATTTTTAATAACTGTAGCAATCACAAAAGTTTCTATATTTTTGAAAGACTTGTCTGAAGGATAATATATTTTTCATAGGTGAAACTTTGCTCATGTGAGTGTACTATTTCCATAATTACAAGAGTATGTTTGCATCACTGTTTTTTAGCTCAAATACCAAAGAATGCTTGAGCGATTAGAGAAGGAGAACAAAGAATTAAGAAAATTGGTACTGCAAAGAGATGACAAGGGAATTCATCAGAGGAAATTAAAGGTACTTATGTGTTATGATAGGCATAGAAATATAATTATGCCATATTTTCCATGTAAATTGTATTTGTTAATTCATATACAAACTTTTAACATTTGTTATAAGATATCTGTGCTAATTTTTTGACATGTTAAAGCTTTTATACATCCTCTTTTTTTTGAACTATATAACTTTTGGAAATGGCTTCAGTTGAAGAGCACAAAGGCATTACTAGATCTAACAAAATAACTTGCCTAAGTAGGAAATGTGGACTGGGTTTTTGATGTAGCTTCACTGTATTTGTAATAAATATGCTTCCAAGTCTTATTGCACACATTGTCTGACACCTTTCTGTTTTTGTCATGGGTCTTACTGAGTTTGGCAGGAATATAGTTACAGGGTCAGGAAACATCTTTTCGCGGCCCTGTATAAATCCAGAGAGACTGAACTAAGTATGTTTTTACTTTTGTCTGCCAACATCCTGAGTGTTCTAAAAACAGATGTTTTCTGCCCCTCTCTGTGTCACTTGTTGACCAATATGAATCTTCCTCTTTCCTCTGGAAACTGGAGGACAAGGAATTCTTACTTGCACAGAATGAGCTTGATAGCTCTATGCCCTTGTTAATTCTTACTGTTCATCAAGATGAAAATGTAAGTCTAGATGTCTAATGGAGGAAACTCAATTCAACTTCTTAACTTGGAAACTCTGAAGTCTGAGTGCTGTTCTTTTACACTGTGCATAAAAGCTCTCATTTTGCTCCTTCAGCAAGATGCATCTGCAGCTGTCATTTTCATCCACAGAAAGCAAGGGATGACTTTACATGGTATTGCACCTCATAAAACAGAGATCTGTGCGCAGTATGGACAGTTTAGGTTTCAAACCATCAGGAGAGAATAAACATGTTTTTACAGATGAGTTTACAGAATATGCAGATGGAGTAATCTGAAATCCAGTCTTTGTTCTGTTAATTGTGTTTTTCCTCTAAACTTTCTTTTTTGTAGAAATCCTTGATTGATATGTATTCTGAAGTACTCGATATCCTGTCTGATTATGATGCTAGTTACAACACTCAAGATCACCTACCTCGAGTAAGTAGATGAAAAATTGAAAGCTTATTACTGAAACGGCAGTCTTTGTAATTGAATGGAACACTAGCTAGTGCTAGGTTATTTTCTTGTAACTTCAGGGTTTTTGCTTAAGACCTGTTCTCCATTTTAAATGCAACAAGAGGATTTTGAGAATAACCAATGTTACTATGTGAAGTCTGTCTCGGCTCAGATAAACCCTACCTAGATCCAGATACTGCTGCTGTGCTCAGCCTTTTGTTTTCAGTGGTTTCAGTGGGGGCACCCCAGCTTTCTCAGGGTTGAAAAATGACTGTCGTTTCCTGGCACATACAGATGGAGCAGGGAAGAAGATGTGCCCTGGCCAAGTCCCCAGCAGGGCTGCTGTGGAGGGGGAGCCTGCAAAGGGCTTTGGTTCTCCCTACTGCTGCTGGAGGGGGGGCCCGGAACGCTTCCTGCTTGCAAAACCCCCTGTAGCACTCCTGGCTTCTGTAGGAAGTCACTGAGGTGGGGAAGCAACAGCAGCTACATGAGAATTCATCCTTCTCTGGGCAGAAGCAGCACCTACCAGAAGAGTAATCTTTAGTGTTTTGCCTGCTGAAAGGACTTCTTTCTAGGAGAGAAGAATTGCCTGCCAGGAGAACACCAAGCCCTTCTCTCTTCCTTAGGTGGCCTGGCAGGTTGGGCCTGTAGGGTACTTTGTGCCCTGTGCTGTCCTAAGCACAACTCAGGTTTTTTGTGTGACTAAAAGTTAGCATTTATCCAAGGATTCCATATTTAAACGAATGCATTTCTTGTCAAACATGATACAGCCTGTGTTGATACAGTTTAACATCTTTTAAGTCAGCTTTTGTCTAAGCTTCCAAAATGTCCAGCTGAAAGCCAATTTTTAAATTTTCACTTAAGGTGGTGGTGGTTGGAGATCAAAGTGCAGGAAAAACCAGCGTTTTAGAAATGATTGCCCAAGCCCGCATATTCCCTCGAGGGTCTGGGGAGATGATGACACGTTCCCCTGTTAAGGTAAGCAACATCATAATCTCTGAATTAGCATTTTCTGTATTGTTCTCCATCTGATTATGCCATCAATTGAAGCATATTTGAACATTTGTTTATAAAATGGCCTCTAAGCAAGTGAGTTGTTGGCAGTCAATGACAAAACTTCTGCAGGCCTATATGGGATCCATATATACTGTCAGAGTGGTAGTAGTTCCTGCAATAAGTAGTCCTGTGGTAAATAATCATTACGTATATGTCTGCAGTAGGAAGTATATATGCGTTATATGCTTCTCACAATTCTCTTTATTAGGTTTACCATACTTTCTCATGTAAGGCTTTTACCATTTAGGTAACCCTTAGTGAAGGTCCCCACCACGTGGCTTTATTCAAAGACAGCTCTCGGGAGTTTGATCTGACCAAGGAAGAAGATGTAAGTATAAAGAAGTGACTGGAAGTTGATGTGACTTTTATTAAGTCTCTGAAAAATTTTGTATCTCTGTCAGCTGTTGGCCCCTGTTTAATTGGAGTGAAATATGTTTAGTGGGGCAAGACATATTAGCTATTAAATTATCTCTTATTGTGGTTTTTGGCTTGCACTGAAGTGGATAAAATGTAGGAAGAGCTCTTGTGCTAAGACATTTTTTGGAGTATGCAGGGGTCTGCAGGTAATCTGTCATTTAACGCCCCATGTACCCGATATAGTTATTCAACATGCATTTGAGATAGGGATTAAGATTTCTGTTTATAAACACTAAGTAAGCTTTTTTTACTTATGTTGGTGACTTTTTTTCTATCACAATTATAAGGAGTTTTATATTTTGCTTTTCCCAAAACAGCTTGCAGCTTTGAGAAATGAAATAGAAATCAGAATGAGAAATAGTGTGAAGGAAGGGTGCACTGTTAGCACCGAGGTAAGACTTCTCAAATGTTTAGTGGCAAACGTCTGTACATGTTTATCTTTTGGGATGTATGTTTCAAATAGGAGACTACGGTGAATCCAGTTTGTGTGTATTTAATATCTTGCACTATACAAAGGGTATTTGGACTGTTAAAATCCACAAATAAATGTGGACTGTTAAAATACCACAAATACATGCATGTAAAATTTGACTTCCTATTTAAAATTACAATCTGTTGCTGGTTTAAAGCACCTGTGTGTAAATAGGCATTTATATAATTTTATGTGTGTGTTTGTGTATGTAGTTACATACAAAGTAGGTGTGTGTATAAATCTTTAATTTCAATTTTACTTCACAGACCATCTCCTTAAGTGTGAAAGGTCCTGGATTGCAGAGGATGGTATTGGTTGATTTACCTGGAGTCATTAGTGTAAGTATGCAATAAAAAAAAAAAAAAAATCTTTAAGACCTGTTAAGTGAGGTAGTGTTATTGATAAGAACATTAGCTATTGTTTTTCTTTTTTACACCTTTCTGTTTTCTTTTTTCCTTTAAATATGTATCTCCATATACATATTAAAGACTGTGACATCAGGTATGGCTCCAGATACGAAGGAAACTATCTTTAGCATCAGCAAGGCCTACATGCAGAATCCTAATGCCATCATCCTTTGTATTCAAGGTAATAAGAGTTTAGATGGTTATCTGACTGGCAGGACTTTTTTTTCTTTATTTGTGATTCTTAGGTTGTTCTGGGAACTCCCCTGAATATATATTTTTTCCATTTGTGGTAATTTGTGTAGTGTACAAAACAGCACGCTGTGGTCCATTTAAAAATTAAGGCACCTTTTGGTATCTGTGGCAAAAATAAGAGTTTTTATCATAAATAAAATGGTGACAATAAAATTCAAGATTTCTTCAAAAGTGTTTGTGGAGGCAAGAGTCAATAATAGAGTTTAATTCTGAGCAAGCTGGTACTTGTTCAAAACTTACACAACTACAACAAACTAATTTTTTTATGATACTGGGAACAAATCAAATTTTCACTGTGTGTACCCAAAAATTCAATATAAGTGTAACTTAACTGGGCTTAAGTTGTAACATGAAACTTATTTGATGCCTGCTGTATCTTCAGTACAGCATGTTAGATTCCATAGTCCCTAAAGTGTAACTTTGTTTTTGTTTATTTTAGATGGATCAGTGGATGCAGAACGCAGTATTGTCACAGATTTGGTCAGCCAGATGGATCCCCAAGGAAAAAGGACAATTTTTGTGTTGACTAAAGTTGATCTTGCTGAGAAAAATGTGGCAAGCCCAAGCAGGGTGAGTTGAAACTATTTTTCTCATTTTGTGATGGTTAAAGTCACTCGTGGAAAAATACTTGAGATACTGTCAGAAACATTGGACCTCACTGACCTGTTCTAGGTGGTTTTGGGTGCGTATTTCTGTACTCAGTATGGTTTTGGTGGTTTTTTTAGTGGAGGCTGTTTTAATCTCTCTCAGGATTTGTTTTTAGTGATGAGTTACATGACTTCAGTCACAGCTTGGTTACAGCTTGCTGTAATGCTGGTTCATTTCATGCAGGTGACCTGAGCAAGTCCCACTTCCTGAAAAGGCTTTAGGATATTCTAGGATAGACTTTTTCATGTTATTTTTTGTTTTACTATGCTCTGCCTTATTTGGTTTATGCCTTTATATTTTTTTTCATTTTAAATATCAGTAGAACTCATAGTCCCATGTCAAAGTGCTTCATACAGTAGTCTATGCATAGATACAGCTACATCTGGCTTTAAAACTGCACTGAAGGAAACAATGTCTCTGTGCAAAGTTAACCACGTTTTTTTTAATCCTTTATTTTCATAGATCCAGCAAATAATTGAAGGCAAGCTCTTTCCAATGAAAGCTTTGGGTTATTTTGCAGTTGTTACTGGAAAAGGTAAAGAGAGCTCTGGCTTTGCTTATTTTCTCCTTGATAGCAGAGAAAACTGTCTGAATGGAACTGTTGCAGCACTCTTTTCTTTCTCCAGGAAACAGCAGTGAAAGCATTGAATCTATTAAAGAATATGAAGAGGAATTTTTTCAAAATTCAAAGCTGTTAAAGTATGTTGCTATTTATTCCTTTTACTAAAATGAATCTGTATTGGTAAATGCTAGCAATGGTTTTTCTTGTTGAACTTAAAAAGGGTTGCAGTGCGGAAACACTATTTGGTATTTAATCTGTTTAAATTAAGTATCTTGTTGAGGTGACCAAGTTAGCCTGGTTTCCTTATGCTTGCTGTAACTCAGTGGAGAGACAGGCATCCTCAGGCAGGAATTGATTCCGCTGCAGAGAACCTCTCTTCAGAGGTTTCTGTGTGTCTCCATTGGCTTTAGAAGAACTAAATTCCTGGCCTATATGTGGGCACTTGCTAAAGGTGGGAGGAGCGAATCCAGGCCAAGTACGAGTTTAACGCCTCTAAATATCAGTTGTCTTGGTGTGACAAAAATATTGTATTCAAAGGGTTAGCTTAGGTGTTCTGCTGGCAGTTGATTGAGCAGTTTTGATTTCACAGGCTTGTATTTCTCAGGAAAGTAAGTTACTGCACTGCAGCCTCTAGAATAAAAAAATTTGTGGTGTTTTTTTTTTGGGAGCTGGGGTATGGGTTTTTTCCCTTGCTTTGGTGATTATCTGCATTGAATATTTTGGAGGAATAGACTAGGATTTGGGTTAGGTGCATATTGACATGGTATTCTCTGCTAGAAAAAGCAAAGCTTTATTCTTGAGGAAAAAATAGGGGCCAGAAAGCACAGCTACACATAGAAGAATTTCCTCTGGCTGTCTTTCTTTACAGGACATGTATGCTGAAGGCACACCAGGTAACAACGAAGAACTTAAGTCTTGCTGTGTCAGATTGCTTTTGGAAGATGGTGCGAGAGTCTGTGGAGCAGCAAGCAGATGCTTTTAAAGGTAACCATCTTTTCAAAAACCAAGTGAAATAGCAACTTCCTGTTAAACAGTTAGTTATTCCACATACATGAAATACTGTTTTCCTGGCATGCTTGAGCAGTTATCTTTTATATGATCAGCATTTCTTATTTATTGGTAATTGCCCTACTTAATCTTTACAAAAACACATTAAAAAAATAATTCATTGTATAAAGGACCCACTAACTCTAAATAAGTATGGAGGAAAAAAACCAGGCTTTTTAAGGGCAAAACACAATTCTTCTGTCTTTAGGTGGTGTTTAAAATGGCTTCCTATATAAAGATACCATCTGATCATCTGGGGCTGGACTGACTTGTACAGAGCTGGAAGATGAATGGCTCTATTTCCACTACATTTTTTCAATTCACGAATCCTGCAATTTGCAGATGTAATATCTAAGCATAGATAGCAAATAACCTTTGCTCATTTGCAGAAGCCTTGAAGTACTTGGACGGTTGGTCATAAGCAAGATTTGTGGCAATTTCAGGAGTTGCTAAACTTTCAAGATAGTAATGAAGTGTGTATAGACAATTAAAAAAAAAAA